>PVIR01028324.1:0-16696 GCA_004026965.1 Petromus typicus | reverse complement strand
TCCTTTGTTACCCCATATCCATTATGGAGTAACAGAAGTACATGGAGCATCCTTTTTCCACTGCTTCCATAATTTAAAAAAAATTTTTAAGACATTTAGAAAATGCTCAGCTTGTTCTAGGATGTTTTCTTTGAGTGGGTGGTATGCAAACAAAAGATAAAGTAACAGATGCCGTCTGTATATTTTACAGAAGCACTTACCTCTTGCTTATGCCTGTGTAAGCACAGAGAGGTGGATGACAAGATGAAGAGAGATGTCTTATACAGGTGGCATGCGAGAGCAGAACAGGTCTTCCAAATGACTGGGACCATAAAAGCAGTTGTTGTAAGCATGTGTACATTTGTTCCACCTGTTCTTTATTCCCTCTTGTAAATATGACCAGATCTTCTGAAGCAGATCCCAAGATTTGCTGAGCTTAGTGCTGTTTTCCATTGTTAGTTCAAGAAAGACTCTGAACATCTAAGTGTTTGCATATTTTTGGGGGTGAGTCTTCTGAGACTTTAATGTTTCTCCTGACTTTGTATTATTCTGAAGTTTACATTTTGAATCCTTTCACTTGTCCTGCGAAGTAAAAATTAATTAATTTTATAGCATTAAATTTAGTGGTAATGTGCTTTGGGGGGAATAATTTTATGTTATGCAAAAAGGCTTGGATGTACAGAATTTCAGTGCTTCAAATGATGTAATTGTCTATAATATTTAGCCTGCCATTTTTAGTTCGGTATTTGGATAATAGGAGATTTCGAAGAAAAAGCTAAAGAGAGGCTGATTTGCCTGCTAGTATTTCCACTCTTTTGTTCTTTTAGAATCTAAAATTAACCAACATCTGCAGTGTCAACAAGGACTCCATATGGCATTCAAGTTTGTACTTTTCCTAAATAATAAATTTGAGGCAATGTAATCTGAGAGGCATTCTGAGGTAATAATGAATAGACTGTCTTATATTCTATACTACTTTATAGTTTCAAAGTGATCTTACAACTCAGACCTTATCTGATCCTCCCAACAATGTTAAGAGCCAAAGAGATCAAGTACTTCCTGTTGGCTAGATGAAAAAAACAGAGGTCTAGAGTGTCAGAGACAAGACCTTAGACCTGGTAAGTACATTGCAATGTAAGAGTAAAACCCAAGCTGTCAGGTTCCGACCCAGTGCTCTCTGCGCCATACTGATAGAGAAATACTATACAATAAGAGAGGCCCTTGCCTTGCTTCTATTTTATTTTCTTTCCACAGAGTGTTTTATTTTGGAAATGTGACAGTTTGTGATGCTGGCTCCTACGTAGTGTATCAAAATGTTTTGTAACTGTTTGAACTTCCTGACCTCTCAAGAATGTTCTTTTAAGCACTGCCCCTTATAAAAAATGTTCTGGTAAGCTCCACCCCCTTATGAAAATATTCTGTAACTCCGCCCCTTGCTTCAGTGAGCCTACTCACCTACCTTGTGCACCTCTATATATGGAAGGCTCATCTCTGATACACTGCTCAGACTTTCAGTATAAACTCCTCTGATCCTGCTAGTTAACCTGGCCGTGTAATAGTTTTTCCCCACCTCTTTGAGTGACCTTCAGATTCTCAAGTCTTCAAATTATGAGAGCTGGGACCCAGAGCTGCCACACTGAGCCCGTGAGCTGTGGCATTTGACTGTGACACTGAGCTGTACCATGTTACTATAGCACTGAACTGCTCTGCTGTGCTGCAGCAGTATTACCAGGACCAAGTTATTGAAATCCCAAATTAAAATGGCATACTTTCAAAACAATGGGTTCTGCAAACAATTTCACAGGAAAATAAAAAGAACACACTACCAGAAATTAAATAATAATAATAATATGTGTGTTTGATTTCCAAAAGTTTAGTTGCTTTGCCTAATTAAATTAGTAGGATGATTTCTAGAGAGGTTCATCTAATCACTTTTGTAATTTGCTTTTTTCTTGTGAAATTCTAACTCATGAATCTTTACAAGTCATATCTAGAAAATTCAAAAACTTTCCAGTAAGAGATGTTGTAACTAAGAGTCTTTTCTCCACAGTAATAAAAATAATTTATGTCTACCTGAGTTTCAAAACATTTTGTTTCAATTTAAACTCTTGAAAATTTCTGTATCATAGTAATCATTCAGAATATTTGGGACAAAACCCAAAGTGATTTGAAGTTACAGAATGGATTAGAAACAGCTTGAGACTAGTATACAGGCATAAAGTTAGGAGGCTCCAATTTGGGGGTATATATTTATAAAAAATATAAATAATAGTATTGCCAATCCTACTTTATAGAAATCTGTAGCTATGTAATATTGCCATTTCTACATTAAAATGTGACATAATCCAATAGTTTCCATTACTTGAGAGTTTGAGGCTTCAAAATTTTAAATGCTGGCATTTTTGAAGTGGAGCACAAAGTTTCTAATATCCAAAAGGTCCTAGCACTATCAAACACTGACAGGTAGACATATTTCCAACAAGTGGAAACACAGAGCTAAAATAAAGGAGACAGCAAAATTTTTAATCATGATTTAGCCCAGTACAGACTGGTTCTATAGAGGTTTCAGAAAAGTGCATCTTTAAGAATCATCTTCTATCAAGTTGAAAGCTGCCAACACTCAACATTGCTGACAGCAGAGCAACCAGAGCTTACTTAAAACTTTAAAAAAAAAATCCTTGCTATTAGTTATTTGAATATGTCTCAGAGAACCACAAAGAGAAAAGCAATATTTAAATCTGATACTGTCTATGCATTTTTGCAACTCTAATAGCCTACTGATTCTGTGTCTAAGATTAATGGAATACACTAAACATTTTTTAAAAGGTCCTCCATACTATGAGAAAATAGAGTGTTCTCTCTCTATATGAACATTTCTGGATATAAGAGCCATTAAAAAAAAGGGGGGACCTAGAGAGAAAGAGACAAAAAGAGAATGACATAGAATATACACAAAATGGAGTAATTGAAGAGAATTGGAGAAGTAGGGTAGTAAAGGCTTAAAAAAGAGGTGGAAGTCATTTGAGAAGACAGTGAAACCTGTGAGGAGGGGTCATGTGTATAGAAGACGGGGACTGTGGTGACAGAGTTAAACAAACTTGACTGTAGAGAGCTGGCAAATGCAGAGATGGTCAGAAGCAGCAGGATGCAGAAAGGAAGCCAACAAGGCACCTCAAGGTCCCATTCTATGGCGGTGTCCTCCTCACTTCTTTAGCTGTATCTCGTTTCATCCCATCCCTCACCATTGCTACACCTCTCCCCCCACTACAAGAAGAATCATAAACTCAGTGTTCATAAGCTTTTGTTTCACTTAGGTCTTATTCGTCCACAGAGTCATTTGTGGATTCGGGGACTTGCAATCATTATTTAGCAATGACTTCAGCACTAATCAGTCAGAACTGGAGTGATAGGTCTTTATTTCCACTCACAGTCACAGACCTCTTTGTGCTGCAGTGAAATACTGTGGTCCCTTGGCTTTTCTACTGCTGATTAATGGACTGAATAGAAAAGTGTTGGAAGAGTTCATGCAACTCCCACAAGAATCCAACTCTTTTCTGCCAGATTGGCTTAAAAAATAGTTGATTATGTCTAACCAAGTTAGCCAATACCTGTATTGTCTGCCTAAATTATTAAGCACAATGGTACAGCCTGTTCTCTTGAAGTTCATTTTTAGATGAAATAGCATGAAAAAGTTTTAGACCAGGCCTGTAATATAGGATGTCATAACTAGACAGCTCAAGGCACTCCTGTGGTTGGTATTGGAATATGGTACAGTAAAGATTATCCTCCAAATGAGACATGGCTGTCACAGACTATGAGAGAAAGACATGGCTTTGCCAATGGGTAATGAGAAAGGCCAAAGACACACAAATATCCACACCCTGTATATTCTTGCCACAGGAAGAATCAGGTCCCTAAATGCCATCCTCGGGGTTTCCGTGGAGAGTGACTGGAGCCCTGGGACTTCCTCAGGAAGAATGGAACATAGTATGATTTGTGAATCCTGAATCCTCACCCTGCTGGTTATGTCCCAGAATGGAGTAATTTTTGCAGTCACAAGCAAGTCAGCTCTGAGTGGATCAATATGTCTAAAAGATGTTTCTAAATATGTCTAAAACTCCAGATAGAAAAATTTAAATCTTGGTGAACAAGGCAGATTTAGACTGGAGCAGAAGTTGGAACTTAGAAAAATGAAGAGGAACAGTAGAAAAAGCCAGCCCTGTCACTCAACTAGTTATATTCATTGGTCATTATGTCCATGTCCTGGTTGGCCTCAACTCTAAAATGAGCATTACATTGAAAGGAATTTCATTTTAGAAAACACTTCTGAGAAGGGCTCTTGAAGTGTATGTTAATGTTCTCTTTCTTTTTCTTTCTTTCTCCTTTCCTTTTCCAGTCTAGCTGATTCTGTGTGTCTTTGCCCCAGAAGAGGCTTGTGCCTGGATTTCTCTGCCTTATTTCTGAATGAAGAGCAGGGTTTGAAGATAACAGAAGACGCAGGTTTGAAGAGAGCTGTATTTTTACAAACTAGAAAGATCTACAATCCAGACACGGCAAGGACACACTGGCAGCACATCTTACCATAATGTAAGGCTCCAGGGGGCTGGGTCCTTGCCAGAGTCCTTCTACTCTTGAAACTAGCAGAGGGATAACTCCCAAAAGACCCTACAGTTTAGGACTCATTCAAGTGGACTAGTGATGAGAGGAGCTGTGAGTTCTAGTCCTTCTGAAGACACCTGGTCCCCTCCCAGAGTCATCACAATGACTCACATTCAGTTTTCAATAGTCCAGGGGATTGAGGTTCCAGGATTAACCGGAATTATCATAATTAAAGTAATAATGAAATTATTCCATTAAAAATGGAAGGAGTTATCGTGGTGCAGTGACCATTAGTTTATTTAATTTGTGTCTATTATTTATTGACATAGTTTATTAAAACTAAGCCTCAAAAATCTTGCACATTGTAGAAAATGTGCATTTTAGGAGTTGAATACACCAAAGGCTGACTTTGTCTTCTCTTCCCCACACCAGCTCTTTCTGTGTGTGTTCTGTTATAAAAGACTGTTCATACCTTAAAATCCATTATATATCCCTTATATATCATGTGCCTGTAAGTAATTTTTTCAGAGTTGGAAAGGACTATCTTTTTGTCCATTGGTATTATCTGATACCAGAGAGGCAACTGAGAGTCATACCACACGACAACAGGACCAGATCGTTGATCGTTAATGCTCTAGGACCAAGTATCTTGCTGAGTGTTGAGATTACAGGTGTGAGCCACCATGCCTGGCCCCAAGTGTCTTTTGGGAATTAGTGGTAAACCAAAATAAACATTTAAAAATCTATTAAGCAATTATTTTATTGTTACTGCTGTTGTGGTTTGACAGTGAAGGATATTTTATATTATCAAGACTGTGCTACAGTTGGAAAGGAATTCACCCTGCAAGTGAAAGCCTAGGACAAGACATGCCTGCTTTTTTGATCTCTGAAAGCATTTGACATTATCTCATGTATCTATTGGTTTTTGGTAGAAGATATAAATAATTGCCATGTTCTTTAAAAGCTATTTTCCTGTTGTGGCTTGCTTCTCTTATAAAATATTTTAAGAGGAAAAGTGATGTGTTGTTTGTTTTGTCATTGCTTTTTATTTCTTCCCCTTCCTCCCCTTTCCTCTCCCCCTCCTCCTTCTACCTCTTCTTCTTCTTAGTAATTTAGAGAACCAATGTTCTTGATTAAGGCAAAATAACTTTTGGGCCAGCCATAGTAGTGCACACCTATAATCCTGGTGCTTGGGAGGCTGAGGCAGGAGGATCACTTTGAGTTAGAGGACATCTTTTGTATTTCATACCAAGTAGCCTTTCTCAGAACTTGGATAAAAAAGTAAAATGGTACCTAAATGCTTCCCTTTTACTGTGATCCTTTTATATTGTCTTATTTAGCCAAAAGAATCAGCACATTATGTGTGGGAGGGTTTCCCTCTAATTCAGTCCTAAATTTGGATTACCTATGTTGTTCAATGAACTAACTAATCTGAAATTTCTACAAAAATAATGCAAGTAGTCATCTCTCAATAGAAATAACTAAAAGTAGCTAGATGGTGTATTTCTTAAAGTATCTTTTCAGGTAATGAGAAAGAAAAGTCATGCAAAACTTTCAGAGCAACGACCATAATATTTTAAAAATGTAGTTAGAGCCAAAAAAAAGACACAAAAGAAAATGTTGAAAATGGGAACAACACAAGGTCTAATCAAGCTGTTCCGTATGGTCCAGCTAAAAGCTGAAAAGGTGAAGAAAAGTTCTACAGAAAGGTAAAGAAATACAGACAGCAGAGAAAAGTAGAGGAGCATAGAAGAGAATTACAAGCATACAAGGTATTAATTCAGAATCCAGGATGATTCTTATCAAAATTACTTTCAAATTATTAAGTTTTCAAGTAAAATACAAAGTTAAGAAAAAAACAACCATTACCAGAAAAGGGGAAAAAAGCTCGGCAGAAAAGGCCAGTTTTGACTAAAAGTCTTCTCAGACAAGGTCATCTCATTGGAAAAAAAGGTGAAACAAAACCAAGTGACCTTACAGCTTTGCCACATCTGACCTATGTGCCAAGCAGCGCTCTCAAAGTCAAGTCCCTTACGTGGTCTACTTACAAAGGGGGTACTGGGTTAGTCAGCCTTCTCTTTTCCACAGTGCTATGTAACAAACATCTTATGACCGCAACATTCATGTTCCTTTCTGTTAGGAATCCAGATGTTCAGGATTTAGTTTAGTGTGCAGATCCTGGGTTCAAGATCCCTAGTACAACCAAAGGTGCGGGGGTGGGGGCGAGGCTCAAAACACTAGTACTTAGTAGTGCCAAAATTAATAGTTACTAAGAGTTACATTTTTCTCTTGTTTTTCTGCATTTGCTTTTTACTGTATCTACATTGTCAGAGTAGAGTCATTACATACAAAACATGCTCCTTATTATCTCTCTGCTCTATGAGTAGTTATATATTTAGTGCTTACCATAGTCTTTATGCTAATGTGTCTAGTCATACTGAAGTTTGTTTCTAACGTGCACAGGAAGGGTTCACAGGAACAAAATTCTGTGAGATCTTACACGTTGATTCCAATGCCTAAAAGTCGTTTTTCTGCATATAAAATACTTGGCTCACATTTTCTTGTGAATCTTAAATGTTACTTCCTTCAGACATATAAATGCTGTTGTTGAAGTATCTGGTGGTAAACTAATTTCCTTTCTGATGTAAGTCACTGTATTTTAAAACTACATGCCTAAAGGACTTATTTCCTTAGTAACCAGTAATTTTACTAGAATATAACAAACAATCACTTTAAGTCACAATTCTAGGGAATATAGTGCATTTTTTATATAATCTTACATGCATATTTTTTAATTTCAGAAGACTTTTGTAAATGTTTTATAAAATGTTTACACTCTTCCCTTGCACTGAGTTTCTTCTTCAGGGGTTCCTATTATTGTATGTTGGATCTTCTTAGACTATCATCAGTATTTGGCACTTTCTATTGATTATTTGAAATTCTTTTTTAAAATTTCACACAAATTTCTAAGAGATTTTGTTTTATGTGTACTTAAGTATAATAGTAAATTTTGCTCTTACATTTCTTCTAGCTTAATTTCTGAACTGATTCCTTTTTAAGTTGCTAATTCTTTCCTAAAGTTCTGCCACCTCATTTCTAAGTATATCTAATTTGGATTTATTTCATCCTTTCCTAATGTCTTTCCAGTGAATATCCTGGCTACTTGGGAACTTTCTTCTTCTCCCTGATCTGTTTAGAAAACCCATTCCTTCCCTTTCCTTTGTCCCACCTGGGTAGTCATAGCATACAGGTCTTGGGAATGTCACTTTCTGCTAGTGTTCTGAAATTTCTGGGGACACTTTGTCACCTAGCCTTATCATAAATGTTCCCAATAAACTTTAGCCTCATATCTATGTACACTATCTGGGGAATTTAAAAAATTCTGCCTATTCTGCTGTCTTTTCAGAATTCTCATTTTAAAATTTGATAGGTATTACCAAATCTCTTAGGGGATTTTATGCTTCAGGTAGACATTTGCTTTATGTTAATAAAGCTTTCCTATTTCTTAGTAGCAAGTGGAAACCAAAGAACATTTCTGGAAAAGGCTGTACATCCTATGCCCTCTCATTCTGAACTGAAAGTCTGTGAACAGTCATCAGAGAACCTTGTAAATAAGAGCTGGTGGGATTTAAAAATTCTATAGAATCTTTACAGCATCTTTTAAGGGCTGCTTAGACACAGAACAGCTAGAGGATGAAACAGCACACTGACTTTTGGAGATCAAATCAGAGGACAGATGCATATGAATTCTCCATGAGTAATAGTATCTTTGAAGCAGAAAATACAGGTCTCTGTAGGGCCAGATTTTGGTGATGTGCTGGGAGAGTTTACTTGGACATTTCTCAACCCGCAGGTTTGTGTTTTCAGCTTTCTAAAAAAATCAAGTCAGCTGGGGAAGACAGTTGGTTTTTATTCTTCTGTTTCAACAGGCTTTTAATTTAATTTCTGGGAGGGACTTAATAATGTTATCAAGAAAAAAATCTCAAGTTTTTGTGTGATCTGATGAATTCATGAGTGACTATAAATATAAACCCAAGTTCTCTAAAAATTGACAAGTGACATAGTACTGTCTAAGGAACTAATACAGATATTTAAGGTAGAAAAAATACTCTGTGTTGGGCCTATCTTTCCAGACTGGTGTGGACATGAGTTCTAACTCACTGATTAAAAATTTTAGAATATTAGATTAAGCAATCTTCTTCCTTGTGCTTGAGTCAGCACTTGTCCTTGTGAATTTTGTGTTCACTGTGAACTTACTGAAATGTGATTCTAACTATCGATGTCTGATCTTGCAAATGAAGATATCACCTCATCTCCATGCAGCACTGTTGGCATTGAACTCATCATCAGAAAACTCAGGGTGAAAACTCAGTAGAGGCTTCTCATGAAGGACTCTAGGCCAATGCACTTAGAGTGGATCAGTTCAGTAAGACTAAAGACCCCCTTGATCACCCACTGCTTTCAATTTTCCTTTCTCTCTGTCTCATAAATGGGTACAGTGCTGCATTTTAAAAAATATATACCAACGAAACATTTAAAAGTATCATTTTCTAGAGCTCATTAATTATATGTGTACTGCTATCAGATTATAGATTACTAGCCCACAGACCATCCAGATAGTTCCAAAGGATTATTATCCCCTAAAAACTTAAGCTCATACATATACTCCATCTTATTCCACATCCATCTACCACAAGCTTTTCAACCACCCATCAGAAACAATCATACAGCTAGGTAAACTTCCATCTAACTTCCACATTAAGATGTACAATCCACAGGATGATGTGACATTTCTCATGTAGTCATCACAGTAAAGACCTGTCAAATACATACTATCCATTTTCTAAATGCAAGCCATCAAGATAAATCATGTCCAATGTTGTAGGGTCTAGTCTTAAAGTAGTTATTATTAAATGTGAATTTTTACAGTTGGCACTTGTGAAATATGATAATGTCAATAGGTATATTTTTAAAGTTTTTTACACAGAAGATACTGTTCATTGCTAAGCTTTATTTGGTGTAAGAGACCTATTTACTCCCCATTGTCTTAGTTACACTTTAGCCAGGGGAGTGAAAGTATTTTCTTTTTGCTCTATTTTAAACACATCTGAAAAAGAAAAAGATGAGAAAGAGCCCAGCCCAGAAAAGAAAATGGAGTTCAGTGAAGGAGCAGAAGCAGAATAAAGGGAAAATGGGGCTCTGTAGGGAAGAAGGACAGGGTTTGTTGCTTCTTTACAGGAAGAAAGGTGAGTTAGGTCATGTTTTGTTTTGCTTCGGTTGTTGTTTTGAACATCTAAATGATCACCTATGTGTCCAGTATTTTTAAAAAATCAAAATAATGTGAGAAGAGCCAGCAGCAGATAAGTAATCTAAAGGAACATGCTGAGCAGATATCTGTGACAGTAGGGGCTTTTTTTTGAGATAGGGTCTTGCTTTGTAGTTCAGGGTGGCCCTGAGTTCACTATGTAGCCCAAGCCAGTCTGGAACTCACAGCAGTCCTCCTGCCTTTGCCTCCTGAGTGCTGGGATTACAGGTGTGAGCCATCACACCTAGAATTGTGGTGTGTGGTACTGATTGCTGATGGGTGTGAGTCACCACGCCTGGCATTGTTGTATGTGGTTAGTGTGGATCCAATTTGGGACCTTGCACTTGCAAGGCAGACGCCAGAACCATTGAGCTAAATCCCTGGTCCAGTAGAGGCTTTTGTTTGTGCAATAATGCACATCATCTAGCAAGGAAATGTTTGGATAAGAAACATGAATTGATAGTAAATGGCTGCATGAAATACATAATTATTATCAGGAACTATGTGGATATCAAACAGAATCATGATAGGGTACATTCCATGTTTATTGCCTATTCTTTAGCAACCAAGCACATCAATAAAAACCCAAGGTCCCAGAAAAGATCCAGAAAGTCCACAGAGGTAACAGATGTGATGATGACTTACTACAATAGGGAAAGTACTATGGAAGGAAGAGTGAATATACTATGAAAACATTTTATAACAATACTAAACTTGTATACTGTACAATCAAGGAGGGTTCACCAGATTACCCAATACTGAAATTAAAGGTGAAAAGGATCCCTTGAACTTTGAAAGTAGTTTCAGACTTGGGTTATAAGTACTTCACATTAAGATATGAACAAAATAAATGCTGAAGGGACTTTGGTCAGTGCATGGACAAAGTTGGTAAAGGGAGTTAGAACTTTTTAGGATAAGTTCAAAATTATTTTTATCTTTCCACTAGGTGCTTCTTAGTTGTCTACCAGAGTGTCTTCTGAATGAAACCCAGAAGGTCTTAAACTGTGACTGTCTAGCACAGTGCCTGGTGGGATGGAGGCTTGTGCCCTTTGATTGTTGAAACTCTTTTATACTTCAGAGAAATATATCCTTCTGAAGACTGATATTGTTGACCTCATAACATCCTACTATTCACTTTGGATGAGGAAGTTATTTGAGTAAGGCAAATAATCATCATTAAGAAATAAACACATAGAATGAACTGCCATTGGCAGTGGAATGTTCATGCAGGGGATGCTAGCCTCACTTAAGGATCGTGAGTTCTATTGTGGCTTCTGCGACAGCTCAAGTAGTGGTTCACTCCTTTTGATAAGTAAATGGACATAAAGAAACAAGCCTTGATCAAGACAGACACAGCTATCTTTAAAGGCCAATTTGGTATTGCTGCAACCCCCTATTCTTTAATTTGTACTTATTATTTATTTAAAGATAGCCTGAGGAGAACAGGGGAAAGAGGATGAGATCAGCCTCTACTCTCCGAGAAGAACAAGACCCCTGCATGGACGAGCTTCCATTCACCCATCCCTTACTACTCAAGAAGCCCATTGGGAGCCTCAACCTCACATTGCTACCCCAAGTACTTCTGTGAGGCTCTTAGGAAGCATATTTACCTCTGTTTTATTACATGTCCATATAAGAAGGATTTTGTATACGGTGTGCAGATTTAACTACAGAATGATGCCTGGAGTCCCACCCTTAATCCAGCTCTTCAGCTAATTCAAAAAGAAGCATTAAAAGTATTCTTCAAATTTGAGATTTTTATGTAAATTATTTGCAGTGACCATGGATGATCACTAAGTTGGTGCTCCAAAAGGGGAGCGGTTTATGTTATTTTTGCACCCACTTCAAAATGGAAATGATGACTAGATGATTATAGATGATGAGTGTAGCTGAGGGGATTTACTAAAGATAGATAACCACCGTAGGGCGACGTATCACCTGAATTATATAAAGGAGAAACAAAGGAGGATTGCTGCTGTTTCTTCAGAGGAGCTCCAGTCTTTGCCTTCACCTTGGACATCTTCAGTCTTCCAGGGAGGACTTGTCAACCTCCATTGCAGACCCTTTGGCCTCCTGAATAGCCTTGAATGAAATACTACAGTGAGCTCTAGGTCTTCAACTGGATCCTTCAGACAATCTCCAGCACACACACAGCCCTTTGCATCTTCTACATCTGCCTCTGTGGGTGGCCTTTGTAAGCCAGTCTCATAAATTCTTATACATTTATATATCTTACATTAAATCTGTTTCTCAAGTAAGTATTGCCTAACATACACCCATAGTAAGAACTATTCACCTTATATTAGCCAACAGAACTGTAAGTCAGTTTTGGGGTTTTTTTTTGAGACAGGGTCTCGCTTTGTAGTTCAGGCTGGCCCTGAGCTCAGCCTCAAACTCACATCACAGCAATCCTCCTGTCTCTGCCTCCTGAGTGCTGGGATTACAGGCATGAGCCACCACGCCCGGCACTGTGGTATGTGGTACTGGCTGTTGCTGGGCGTGAGTCTCCACACCCAGTATTGTATGTGGTTACCGGGGAATCGAACCCGGGCCCTTGCGCTTGCAAGACAGGCGCCGGAACCACTGAGCTAACTCCCAGGCCCAGGAAGTCAGTTTTTTAAGCCCAATTATTCAAATGACTCTATTCTTCTGCCAACTTGGTCTGCACTGGACTAGACTGCACCATTGGTATCAGCCTATTTCCAGCCATGTCCTTCTGCCAGGGTGGCTGGTCCTAGTTGAAACTGCACTGCTTGCAGCCTAATTGTTGTAAAGAGTCCTGAATTCATGTTGCAACCACATGAAACCTTGGAGGAGCCACTTGCCCTTCCCAGGTCTCATATGCTGCTTTAGTATACGAATCTTACATGCAAGACTGAGAAATATATACATGCATGAAACACACTTTCTGGATTCTTTGGATATACATTTTATTTGATGAGATAAAATGCACCTCCAAAACATTGCTGCCCAAGGCTTTTTTCTTATTAGCTGCATTCCAAGCAAGAGGAATTGCTTCCTGCTGCAATAATATGGGAGGAAATACAGAAGAGAGGACAGTGATCTTGGGATTTAAGGCTGATTAAAAGTCACTAAGCTGAAAATGGAGGGAGGGAAGTTAAGCAAGTGCCAGGGCAGCACAGCGGTGCTGAGCCAGGAAACAATGCTAGTTTGATGTGGCTGGACAGGTGGTTTGGGTGGTGGCCTATGGGAGATAAGACTAGAAATCTACTTCTTCTGTGGCAAACAGTAGGCACTTAATTCCTTCACTGAATAATTGAGATAAAGATAGATAGAACCCCAGTATGGTCACCAGAACCCTAGATGTCACTTGGTTCCCAATATCTGGGATCCCTTGAACATGTCACTGAGAGATGCATTGTCCTCATTTGTTGCCTGGGAAAATTCTAATTCATTTCTGCACAGTCCAGGGAGTTACCAGGACAAAATGAATAATGAGAAGGGAAAACCTCAGAAAAGGACTGTCGTGCCCTGTCCCCTAACAGGATTGGCCACAGAATGAAGGTAAGTAAGATACTCTTGGTAATAACAAACATGAGCACCTTTTTTCTAGAGTTCTTATTGTGTGGTCATCTGACTTCATAGTAGACAAAAGAAGGTGGAAGAAAAACCAAGACTGATTCCTGGGTCAACCAAGAACACAACGAACTTCCTGGGGTTGTAGCTCAGTGGTAGAGTGCTGGTCTAGCATGTGTGATGCCGTGTCCCAGCCCAAGTACTGTAAAAGAAAAAAATATTTACCAGTGTCTTAGATGGAAATGTGGAGACAGACAGGTTGGAAGTAGCTGTTCAGGATCAAATGGAAGACCACTGAGGTACCTGGAGAAACCAAGAAAGGAAGCCTCTTGGAAGCAGGAAGAATGGAGGAACCCGGTGAGCCCCAGGAATATCACCAGATAGCAAGAGCCTCCTGGTAGCCTTCCAGTTCCACACTGTAGCCTCACTCCAGTGCTCCTGACCCCGGCACAGGCTGCTAATGCAGAGCAGGAAGAACTCTTTTCTTTGCCAGTGACTTACCTGGAGCCAATCTACTTTGGCAGCTGGCCACCAGGGCAGGATGAGTGTGCCTTCATGACAGCTTCTTGGATGAGTCTTGCTCTTTTCAGCCAAATTTCCTCAGCTCTTAGATTTCGAAATGGATTCAACCAGAACAGCCCCATATTTCCCAGACAGAATTTAGTCTGACAGATTCTCCTCTGCTGACCCAAATCAGATCAGATGCCTGCTGAGACGTTACATAAGAAGATCCCACAGTCTGTGGAATCTTCTTGTGTTTATAGCCTGTGGATAAGAGGAGGCCACCAGGTGGAGAGATCTGTGGATGTGGCACTGCTCTCAAAGCTGCAGGGAAGAGCAGCAATCTTATACAGTCTTCCTTGACGCTCCTGACCAGACTCACCTCCATCTGTCACATTGGAGTCCAGGATGAATTTGTTACCTCCAGTGCAATGAGCCGTCCTGGAAAATCTGGGCCAAACCCCTGTGAGTGAAGCAGAGCCTAAGGGACTCCTGTTTCTGTCTCGGAGTTGCTCGTAGATACCTGCTTTCTAAGCAAACTCCAGAGGCTCTTCTTCAGGAGGGCCCACAGGCAGTAGCAGGCAAGGGAATGAATAGAGTGGTGTGGTTGGGGGGCTGGGAGAGACGCATCTTTCCACGATGTATACACTTACTGCCTTTGTTGCCTAAATAGTGATTTGGGGCCAATTTCAGGTGTTTCTGGGAGATCCTGTGCTCCCTCCTCCAACCCACGCCGTGTTATGGAAATGCGGGAGCAAGTCCAGCCACAGGAGAAAAGCCCATTTACACAGTGGAGCAGAGCTACCATTCACCAGGCACCGGCATAAGAACAACTACTGTTACTCCACATAAAAGATTTAGGAGAAAAATGACACTCATCTGGACTGCTTGAAAAATTCAGGTGAGAAAGCTACAGCCAGGCTGGAGAAATTCTTCTGGCCAGGAAAACAATATCAAAACACTCTCATTAAAATCTGGAGGTAAAAAATTTCTTGTTATTTCCTTGGCGGCCTGTCACTAACAACAATATTATTTCAGAAAGATTGGCAGGTGCTCATAACGTGTTTCTGCTACCACAAGGTGAATGAACTTTAGAGAATTGTTTATGGGAGTGGAGAGTCTGTCACTGTTCAACCACAGTAAAATAAGACAGAGGTTAGGTCTGAGTTCTTACTCCATGTTGACAAGCGCAGGGCAAATGTTGAGTCTTTAACAGGACCAGCATTTCATGGCAGAGCAAAATCAACCCTGATTAGTAATACCCTGGCATGTAGCAAGGAGGTGGAGTTGTTTGGAAGCTCAGAAAAGCCTTGTCAAGACAAGCAAAAGTCTGAGCCTGGAGGTTAGAAATTTGGATGCTGAGGCATCCAGGATGATCAAGGTCAAATTAGGTCTCCAAATAATGGGGATAAGGACTTGGATTAAGCAGTTAGAAACGAGTAGATATGTCCCATAGTAGCTTATTGCTACATTTTCAGCATATGATTTGGGTTTTTTTGTAATGATATATTCACAGTAGACATTTATGTGCAAAATGACATTATTTTCTCCCAATGTGGACTAGGATAAAAATTTTTGGAATTAAAAAAAAATCATTATCAGTGGCTTATAGAATTGGGAAATATACAGTAAGATCCCCTTAGCTTTGTGGAATATGTTCTAAGATCTACCGTGGATGTCTGAAACTGAGGGTACTATAATCCTCTATAGAGCCTCATGCAGTACTCCAACAGTCAGTCTGATAACTGAGATAGCAGCTCAGAGACTAATGGGAGCATAGCATATACACTGTGGATATACTGAACACATGGCTGATGCATGTCCTGAAAGAGACAGAGTAAATAGTGCCATACTCTATCGCACTCCTCAGAATAATGCAGAATTTTTAATTTATGAATTGTTCATTTTAGGAATTTTCCATTTAATATTTTCAGATTTCAGTTGCCCATGGAAACTAAAACCATGGGAAGCAAAACACTGACCAAAAGAGGACTACAATATACATAAGACATTTCTATTCTTCAAGCAAGAAAACTGTGGGGATTAATTGGGTCCATAAAATCCATAAGATTTTAATCCTCTGATATATACCTTTCAGATTTGTGTCCAACATCATTTTACTGAATTGTTCAAAAGCAAATGAAGATTTAAGGTGTTCTAGAATGTATGGTAGATATTGTGAAATAGAAAATACTCAAAGGGAAATGGGATGTAGGAGTAAATAATGAGGGGAAAAGTGAGATGATAGAAAGGAAACAAAGTTTATGAAGTTTATGTATATAGGGGACGGGGTGGTAGGGTGGGTAAGGGAATGGGAAAAAATGAGAATTAAGTTGTGTCATATACTGGTACAAATTCTCATTGTTGAGTGCAATCATGATGTATATATATATAATGTACCAATAAAGATTTGAATTAAAAAAATTTTTTTTAAAGCAGCAGGCTAGAAACTGGAAGAATTGGGCAAGATTGCATCTGGACTTCCTTTGCATATGATTACTGGCTTGGAAAGAAGTTTCTCTTAGCAACTTTGCCCGTTCAAATAACCTGTTCTATTTGCTCCTCACCATATAGCTTCCATATCATTTTTTTTTTTTTTTTTTTTTTTTTTTTAGGTTTTTTGGAGACAGGGTCTTACTTTTGTGGTTCAGGCTGGCCCTGAGTTCAGCCTCCAACTCACATCACAATCCTCCTGCCTCTGCCTCCCGAGTGCTGGGATTACAGGCGTGAGCCACCACGCCCGGCACTGTGGTATGTGGTACTGGTTGCTGCTGG
>PVIR01028323.1:0-22058 GCA_004026965.1 Petromus typicus | reverse complement strand
CACTCCTGAACCTTGCCCAGTGCCTAAGGGCGCAGGCTGAGTGCGTTTAATTTAGGCTGAGCCACAACCCAAACCTGGACACCAGGGATTTCCCCTGGTGACAGGAGGAGCCGGACACACCTGTGGGACAGCGCAGGGCGCTGCTGTTGGAAGATGAGTGCTACTGAGCAGCCATGCCAGCAGAGGGCGCTGGCGTGTGGTTCCGCGAAGCCCCATTCGCTAGCTTCTTGCTGAACTTCCTCCCGAAAAGCAGCCAGTTCTCCAGTTGCGCTGTAGACAGGCTGCTGCCCCACTGTCACAGGCGACCCACGCTCCACCGTCAGGACAGCATCGCGGCTCCCTCCTCGTGCTCCCTATGAGATGCCTGGGGCTTGGGTGAGCTTTTGTGACTTCCAAATGACAAAGTTCTACCCCACAGCCCATGGATCCTGGGGCTAGAAAAGCAATCAGGAAGCAGATCGACTGGACACTTCATGTCAAAGGAGATACGCAGCTTTTCCTGAAGGCCCCTCCTTGGGGAAACTTTGCCTTTTACTTCCTTGCAGCCCTTTCCCTGGAAAAGATACAGCCTGTCCAGCTCTCGGGAACCAAGAACACCCATTGCACCATCGGACTCTATTTTTCCCATTGAGGTCCTCTGCCTCAAAAGTGGCCTTGAAATTGCTCCTGTCAGTCTGTACCTTGCCTGTGACAGGAAGGTTACTGTGAGATTTGCTCTTTAGATGCAGGTCGTTTGGGTTTGTGGGTAGTAAGTCAGAGAGCTCATCAAAGAACTCCTCATTGTGAGGGAGCAGATTCGCCTGTGAGATGTATGGTCCTCATGTGAATACCCGTGGGTGAAAGTCCAAGTCTAAATCTCCCCACCCACAGACCGGATAAAGAAAATGTGGTTTGTTTTATAAGATGGAATATTACTCCACCATAAAGAATGATAAATTAGAGCTATTTATACTTAAATGGATGCACTTGAGGCCTTACTCCTCATAAGTAAAATAAATAGGACACCGATGTGTAAATACCGTATCATTTCTCTAGTATGAGAAACTGAAGGTGTAAATGAGGTCCAGAATGTATGATAGGTATTGTGAAACAGGAAGAAAATATTCAAAGGGAAGGGAAAGGGGGGGCGGTGATGTGAAGAGAAAGAAAAAGTTTGATGGCAAAAACAAAAAAAAATGGAAACAAAGCCTATGTATATAAAGGAGTGGGGACTTAAAAAATGAGAATCAAGACACAACATATACAGATACAAATCCTAGATATTGAATGTGATCATAATGTATATCTAAAATGTACCAATAAACTCAATAAAGAAAAAAATCTCCCCACCTGGATAGCCAAGTTATTTAATGTTCCTTTGCCTCACTGTCCTCACCTATAAAATGGAGATAATATCAGGATGGTGAGTTAAGATAAAGGACATAAAAAGCCCTTGGTAAGTACTGTTGTGTATTACCTTGCAGAGCTGCTCCAAGGACAGGGTGATAGGTGCCTGTAGTGCTTGCTCTGTTGAGCTCTATGACATACACAAACTGAGATGGAAGTGATTGTACTTGATTAGTAATGCCTGTTGTGGAGCAGGTGTGATCAGCAGCAGTAGGAATGCCATGTGTGACCACCCTAATATGGAGATAGAACTGAATCCTGGTTCCCTCGATATGATTCACTTTTATTGGGTAACAGAAAGAAACCGAGGCAAGATCCTCGGCATCAACAGGTAAAACACACCCAGATCCATCTGGGAACTGTTAAATACCACCCCTATCAGAAGCTTGGGTTCTTGGATGATATCTCAGGTGACAGTATCTATAGTATCTATAGATTAAAGATGAAAGTTGCATGTTCAAGTTTTCTAGGCAGCTTTATTAGCAGGGTAGGTTTTAAATGGCTACGAAATGTTTTGACATTCTTTCCTACAAGAGACAGGGTCTCCTCTCATTTGAATCAGATGGGAACTCTTAGAACTCAACATAGTAAAGAGCACATACATCTGGGGACTTTGGAGATGAGCTCATAAACAGGAGTGGTTTCTGAGTTGTCATGTAGGAAAGCTCACCACCCTGGGACCACCGTGCTGGGGAGCACACTAACCAGAGCTCAAGTCACCAGTCATGACTTAACTCTCCACTGGCCACAACCAACTGCTGGGTGGGGGAGGGAGCCAGCCTGGTCACCGGCTACCCCAGGTGCCCCGTGTCAAGCAGACCCTTGAGCCACCTCCTAACTGGCAACTTCACATGCACAGAAAAAGTTGTTCTTGAAGAAAAGTTTATGCAGCAGTAATGGTTACGGGTTGTGAATTGTCACGCCAGGAGAGGTTAGAAAGAAAAGGAAACAGGATAAACAGGCACCCCTGAATTGAGCTGTAGGCCAGAATTACAGTGGGCGTGCCTAGCATCTCTTACATGGACGTACACAGACCCACAAATGCACTGTAAGAAATAACCTATAAAAAAAGTGAAGCTATGCTATCCCAGTAGTGGTACAATGCAAAAAGGACATACGTCTCTCCCCTCCTCCCCTGACGTGACTTTGTCCCCCAAAGATGGTGTTTTGCAAACATAATCCTCAATGCAATAGTGTTGAGAACTGCAGCCTTTAGGGGGCACTTAGGACCCTGCACTTGGCATTCTATTAATATTTTCATCGTGTATGGACTTGTTATTAAAGTGAACTTTACCGCCCCCATACACAGGGTCTCACTACGTATGTAGTCCAGGCTGGTCTTGAACTCACCATATAGCACAGGCTGGGCTCGAGCTCAGTGCTGCCTGCCTCAGCCTCCCCTCCTGAGTGCTGAGATTAGAGTCCTGCACCACCAGGCCAGCAACCCCTCTTCCTGTTAGCTCACACTCTCACGCCCACCCCTCTGACTGCTCACCTAGGACTTTGCAGCCACCTGAAGTGGAAGGAACAATTCTGCCCTTAATCTGTGGTGTTGCCACTGCAACCCAAGACAAAAACAGCCCCTGCCTTGTGATTCCTTACCCAGCTATTTTTTAGGTTCCTGCATATGTATTCCTCCAAGTGAAATCAGTTCTGTTCCAGGTCCCCCCTAAGACCCTGTAGAGACCTCATTGAATGTACAGGTTAAATTTGGAGAATTTTTATCAATAGTAGATCCTCCTACCCAAGAACAAAGGCCATCCCTCTGCCTCTCCCATGTGCAGCACAGGCCAAGGCTCTAGCAAGCACATGTCCTTCTTATATCCTCTGTTTACTGTAGCCACTTAAAACTATCACTCAGTTGGTTTTCTATTTTAATTGGCATATTCATATTGAAAAGTACTATCTTCTCATACTAATTTTGAAATTTATCATTTAAGCCAATTACTTCTGGTTTTCTAGCTGATTCCCCTGTTCTTCAGACATCAAAGTTGACCTCCCACTTTCCAAACTGAACACCTTACTTTTTTCTCCTGCTAGTTACCTTGTCTAGTGCTCTCAGAATAATGGCAAATAATTATGAGACAAAAGGCATGTTTAGTGGTCAGGTTTTTGGTCTGGGAAATTCACAGCAATAGAATGAGATACAAATAACTCAGATCAGCCCTGGCTTATGGGCAGGCCCTTTAATAACTTCTCCTATCTGGCCTGGAAGCAGTTGATTTTCATGATCCTGAAGTACAAAGTACAAAGCACAAAGCCAGTAATATTTCCTCAGGTCCCAAGAGCCGGGCTGCACTCTGAGGTGGGTATCCTCACAGCCTCACCACTGTACCCACTCGGGCCACTGCGGGGCCTGTCTCCTGCACTAGGCATGCAGCACAAATTCATTCTTCTCGAGTGCTCAGCCTTCTTCTTGTGCTCACCTTGAACAGTGGTGGTGGTGGTGGGCAACGGACTCAGGGCTTCAAAGCCAGCCTCCCCTGTGGAAGCTAAGCAGGTGGGTGCCCCAGGTTTCCTCGCCTCCCCCGTCATCCTGGCAGGTGTGATTTAAAGAAAAGCTTAAACCAAGGCACAAGTGGTTGAAAATGTATTTATTTTTCTTCAAATGATCTTTTTCAAGCAATAAATAAAAACAGACATGTTTAATTTTCTAAAAAAGACAAAACCAAACAAAAAGGAATCCCCTAAACTATATACATCCTACAGAAATACGGGTGTAAGAAGTGTAGAAATGACATCACTCTACAAGACAGGGCTATTTACAAGTATTGCATTGCTGTCCTTGTGAAGTCTCTTCTGGAGTAACTCAAAATCGAAGGCAGGCCGATTCTCTGGAGGACGACCTGCAGAACAGACTCCATTTTTCTTGATAGACAGGAAAATTTCAAGGAAAAAACCTCACTCACTAGACACTGCATTGAATCTAATAGCGCTCATGGAGAGAAGCCGCACCAGGAGCTCCCTCGGGAAAACGACTGGGCCCTTCACAGGACTGGGATGGCAGAGACCGCCGCACTGAGCTGGAAACAAACCGAGGCTGTGGCTTCAGGGAGACCCGGCCTCCAGCAGCACCTTGCCATCCACAGGTTGCTCCCAGGCAGCACCAGGACAGCACTCTGCAACATCCTGGTTCCCGCGGCCCCCCTTAGGAACTCTGCTTTACTTGGTCAAAGCCGCTTGAGTGTCAGGATTTTGAAGGCTCCTCAGATGGTTCTGAGGGCCGAGACATACCTCCACTTCACTACTGCAGGTTCTGTCCCCTCCCCTTCCTTTCGGAATCTGCCATCCCACTCCATCTTCCCAACGAGGTAATATATCCCTTCACGGCTTCCTGATTTAGTTGAAAACGGAGCCCCTAAGCGTGATGGCCTCTGGGAGGCATGAAGCTGGGAACTACCAGCCACCCACTCACCAGTGCTTCGGCCTAATTCTGCTTCAGTGTGGTCCAGGCTATTCCTCTGACTCTTCCACAAACGCCCAAGGTTCAGACAAGATCCCCGTTGGCTATTTATCAATGGGGCTACTGCCTTTTGTGGCCAATAACATAGCTGGTAATCAGTGTGGCGATGCTTTTGGGTATTACAGAAATTCACCATCACCCGAAAATGCCTCCTTCTGCTTATCAAAGCAGAATGCCCCCTGGCCATCTGGACTGCCCCTGGGGTATTGTCTTCATCAGTTGTTCTGAGTCATCAGAGACTTCTGGTGGGAGATTCACAGCCAAAACAATTCTCCTGTTCAATCAAGCCGATGTCCTAGTTTATTTCTAAGAGTCATGCTTATTATCAAGTAGAAAGAAAACAACTTCATAAATAGCTGTTTGACACTGTGATAGAAGACTTCACCTGGGAAAAAGACACCTGGAGCTAGTCCCAAATTCCTGTGTCCATTTACAGCTGGGGTCCAGTCTAAAAAAGGACGGATTTGGCAAATGTACACTCACTGTATAAAAAGTGAATCTGCTGGCGGGGAGGGGATCCTCTGCCCCACCCATCTGCTCTTGGCACTGAAGCACAACTCAGCTGGTCTCGTCTTCCCCAGACACGAAGTGACTTCCACAAGTGGAAACGTCTAACCGGACGGTCCAGGAAGGAGCCCGCCACCTGGGAACCTCAACCCCTTCAATGCCTCCCTCCCTATCAGCTCTTCAGCCAAACAGCTTGTAGAGAAGCAGAGCCCCTCAGGGTCTTTTAAAAACAGGAAGTGGGAACTCTGGCTTCTCCCAAAGGTAAGGCTGACACTGACAGGCAGATGATATCGACAGGTTCCCAGAAGGAAATGTAAGAAACCCGGGCCTGCTTCAGTGCCCAGTGAGAAAGAGCATTTCCACACAATTGTGACATTGAAGCTTGAAGTTACTTAGGGGTGACCAAGAATGTTCAGAGAGCTATGCTCAAAGGGCTTTAAAAAGATGCTCTCATTTCTAGACACGGTTGCAATGACCTCTAATCCATAACAACACTGTTCCACAATACTACAAATGAAGTAACATGTAGCTTCTTCCCTCTGCCCTCCCCCAATCCCTCCCCCCAGAAAACATCCTTTTCCCTCTAAAGCCATTCCTCCATTTGGAAAGCCCCCTTAAAATGGCATTAGCCCAACTAAGGATTCAAAATGGCTCCCAAGTACCCATAATGCACTTCATAGGAGCCAGCAGCCAGATGTGGGCAAATAGTCTGCCCTGCCCCACTTTGAAGGGGCTCTCTTGTCCTCCTAAACTTCAAGGAGACCTGAAATGTAGCATCACTTCCTCTTTGTTTAAAAGAAAGGGGCTTTTAAAAACTCACTTAACTGGAATTTAATGACAAGAATTTGTTGGGTGTACTTCATTTAAATCAACTCCCCTTAAATTAAGTTTGATTTATGTAAAAGAAAGTATTTCAACTTACAAAAGGATTCATTTCAGGTATTGCTAGTGACCTGAATTTCCCCAAGTCCTTGCCAGGTGATTTTGCTACAGGAAAACAGGAAGTGCACCTAATTTCCAGGAGCACCTTACATCTACTAGGGCATTTACTACAGAGCACATACGAGCCTTAGGCAGTGTCAGAAAACACACTCCAACCGTCAAATGGATCTTCAAAGGGAAAAGGTTGTGTGGTCATGGTCTATGTGCCCAGGAACCAGCGCAAAAATACATCTGAAGTAGTCCATTCCTTTCTTCCCCTCCCATCCCAACCTACCTGCCTCTCGAGGGCTACAGATAGACAGAGACCGTCACACAGACTCAGACTACGCAACACCACCTCTGCCTCACGGACAATCGCATCTCTGGGGCTCTGCTGTAAGACATCTAAACCGACTCTAAATTCACTGTCACTAGGCTCCTTGTACTTAAACACTGAGGAAGTTCGCAATAAATATTTTTATTATTCAGAGTAATTACTCACCAGTTGATGAATAATTAGCAGTGAAAACCATATTCTAGGTTTCTTTAAAAAAAAAAAAGAATTCCTGTGGCTACAACAACAGGACAAGCAAACAGAACCAGGCACTTCTGGCAGACTTATTTTCCTGCCCCCGCCCTCCATGACAGAACTGGATGGGCACACTTGCCAGGGTCTGTGGATTTCTTAACTTCAAGCCTTACTGCTTAAAAAAATGAGGTAAGACATTTCTACCTGAAAAGTAAAACTGACACAAAAACCAATCCAAGGTCTCCCCTGGCCACTAATGCAGCCATTATTGCTCTAGGTTGGAGTGTTTTGTTTGCTTTTAATATGTGTTCAAAGTCTTTATTGCCATTCTAGTTGGCCCGTGGTTGGTTGGCCAAGGAGAAGTGGATGGGGACAGGGCTTGGTCAGCTGCCCCCAGCTGGTCCGTCCCTACCGCTGCCCACACACGTGGCCCAAGCTGGGGCCACCTCTGCGTCCCGGGGGTCTACACTGGCTCTAACAGCTGGGGGAGGTGGTGATGGGGCTGTGCAGGTATGGCAGGCTGCTGGGTGTGCTGTGCACGCCCACAGACACTGGGAAGCTGAAGACAAACTGGGAGGTTGGGGTCGGGGTGGCTTTGCCCCGCTCCCGAAGTGGGCCAGAAGGGCTGGCAGCCTCGGCGGCACAGGATGTGGCCAACACCTGGGACTCAAACTGCAGCAGCTGCCCCATGAAGCTGAAGTTGGGAGAAATGATGCTCCGGCGCTGCTTAACAAACTCGAAGGCCTCCTCCAGCCTCACTCGCTTCTTCATCATCAGGTAGGCCAAGCAGATGGTGGCCGAGCGAGAGATGCCCGCCTGGCAATGCACCAGCACCCGCCCGCGGCACTCCTTCACTGCATCTGGGCAGAGAGCAAGGCACGTTAGGGCAGCTGGCGGCTCGTCCTGCACCAGGCCACGGAGGCCAGGAGCAGCTCGGTTCTCCACTGCAGCAGCAGCCACACCAGGCTGGGGGGTCCACATTCCTCCCCTCCTAAGGTATTTGGCGATTTAATCCAAAACCACTCTGCCTGGGAAAAGCATGCACCAGAGCTATCAGACCCCACCACGCAGAAAAAAGTAGTGACCCAATTCTGTCTTCCTTCCCGTGCAAACTTCTGAGCATCTACACATCTAGGGCCATTCGAGGGAAAGAGCCTACAGCACCTGGTGGGCAGGGATTCCTGCTGCACAAGGGGCAGAGGGCAGCCCACAACCTGCCTCATCACCCTCTGCTCGCCGCCCTCCTCCCCAGGAACTCAAGGCTGGCCCGGCCTACCGATGTACTCGATCGCTTCCATGAACCAGGAGCTGATGTCTGCCTTGTGGTTGTCTTCCACGGGGATACATTTGTACTGGTAATGTCCTTCAAAGTGGTTCGGGCAGTCCGAGGAGACGTTCAACAGGGCCGTGATCCCCAGGGCGTCCAGCATGTCCCTGCGGGCAGCATGGTAGGCGCTGCCGAGGTAGAGGAAGGGGAGAATCTCAACAGGACCTCCCTGCAACAGAAGAGGGACAAAGGCCACAACAGCATGAGTAAGAGGAATCCAGGAAGAGGGCTGAGGGGCTGGAGGCGGTGAGGGGAAGCCAGTTGTGGGGGGGTTCCCTAAGTGTGGGGGAAGACGCCGTTGGACACAGCCTCTCCCTTTAGCAATCTCCTGGAGAAATGGGTGAGCTCGAGGAGTCTTTGCCATGCACTCTGGAGGTGGACCGAGGAGCCAGCAAGGGCTGCTCCCTCCACACGGTGAGGGGTAGCATGTGCACTGCTGGGCTCCGCAGTCCTGCAACTCTAGCCATTTACACCTGCTACAGGCCCAGCTTTTTGTTGTGTGATGTTGGGACTTTATCTGCTTGGATATGTCCTCACTTGGCACACAGGAGACACATGCCATCCTGGCCTCACAAGCAAGAGGAGAGATTGTGCCAAACGAGGTGACACTGGCTTAAAGTCATGAGATTTGCCAGGCAGGTGCTGGACCTTAAACTCCACTCTGTCCAGTGAAATGGAAGCACCAGAACGGCAAACTTGAGAGAAACAGAGCAGTTTGAGTCAAATTCCTGAGAGGAACAGGTGATCTGTATGTCCACTGGCCTGCTGCCAACACCCACATTGGCACAGCCTGCCAGCCAGCAGGCCAGGGACTCACCCAGGGGTGTGCACTCAGCTTTTGGTATGGCGGTCCTACCCCGTCCACTCATAACTGCAGGCTAAGCCGCAGGGCAACATCTTTACACTTTTTCCTTAAGTGAGGAGGGAAGTTATTGCAAAGAATAAACACCCACCCCAGGACTCATTTTCCTCACGTGGAAGCATGTGTTTGGAGCCTTAGAATCCTCTGGACTCTGAAAGGAAGGCTGCACCAGGTGTCCCTGCAGGTCCCTCCACCCGGCCATGCCCCCAGGCTCCACGCCCCAGGCCTACCTGGTCGTGCAGGGGTGTCCCACAGGAGCTGCAGCCCAGGTCCAAGGGCTCTGCGGCACTGGGAGGCATAGGTGGTGGAATGGCTGCCAAGGCCTTGGTTTTGGAACAGAATTCTGGGTACTCAGAGGAAAATCTCTCATAGCCACCTGTAAAAGAGAAAGAAATTCAAGTTAACAAGGATGCAGAACCGGCAGGAAGCCAGAAAAACCTAGAATTGTACCTAGTTCCAGAGAGCTCCGGGAAAAGGTGGGGTCCAGGTCTGCCAGTAGGTGGTGCTGTGCACATGGAGATGGAAGGCTGCACAGAGCCGTCCAACCAGCTAGTTCAGTGATTGTCCAGGCCCTCATCAGACTAGAAAGAGACCTTTCCCGAACTCCGCCCCTTAGGGTCTCAGATATGGGCCGGACCAGCCTCAGGCTCCTTATAAACCAACCCCTCCCACCAGTTCAGGTTCAGGGTCAGGAAAGAACGGCCTGAGAGCTGGACGCCCTGGGGGCTGGAGCTGGGACTGTCCTCCGGAAAGAAGCTTTGGAAATTGAGGACATGAAGGGCCCACGCATCTGGCCAGCCGCCTCTGCCTGCCTGAGGGGAGGCAGCGGGGCCCTCTCAAAGGACAAGTGCCCAGTGCGCCTCTGATGTTGTGTGATCTCTGCAGCTCCTCAGGGAGCCGCCCATCGACTGTGGAAATCTGGTCCTGCCTTTATCTCTGCAGGACCAGAAGTTCCATTGGTTCACTAGGGTCAGCATGTAGGACAGCAACCCAGCAGCCGCCCTAGCAGCCCACTCAGGTCACCGCCAACGACTTGCTTGCTAGGGGTCCCACAGCGGCAGCAGCCTGGACTCCAT
Organism: Petromus typicus; assembly: GCA_004026965.1. Taxonomy (NCBI): domain Eukaryota; kingdom Metazoa; phylum Chordata; class Mammalia; order Rodentia; family Petromuridae; genus Petromus; species Petromus typicus. The sequence goes on along the minus strand of PVIR01028323.1, from coordinate 11,987 downwards.
GTCATAGGGCGCCGCCCCAAGACTCTTCCAAGCAGACATGTGACGATTAGTCAGGCACCCACTCCTAAGCGAAGCTCTAACACACTGCGTCCTGCTGCTTCTTAAGGGAAGGAAAATTATTCTTTGCCACATCATAAGGCTACAGAAACAGGCACCCCTTCCCCCCCCATCCCTCCCTCGGGATATAAATGGTATCTGTGGTCATGGCCTCCTTCCTGCTGAGTCACGGTGCTGACTGCCTCCAGTCCGGGGTGCAGAGACCTCAGGTCCCCGAGCCCCAAGTGCACGCCCAGCAGAACCCTCCTGATTCTCCCACAGCAGGCTGCCGACACTACTACCTTAAGAAGCCTTGGAGAAGGTAAGGGGCAAGGGGCAGATTGGCAAACTGTGGTCATCAGCTATTTCTCTGTACTTTTATAGGACTTGAAAAGGCTTTCAACCAAATGATCTTTGTGTCTGTATATAACTGGACCTATCAAAACATAAGGTACAGAACAAACGCAAAGTGTGTAAGTGGTATCCAGTCCAAGCTTCCCACCAAGGAAGCAAGTAACTGTCCACACAAAAGGGAATGGTCGGCCTGGCCCTGCCAGGGGGGCAGAGTCCAGAGTCACAGAGAGGCGGAGGCCTCACTCCCCGCTGCAGAGCAGGTTAGAGTTGGACGCCCCAGGGGCTGGGCTCCTGAAGGGGCCCAGACCGCAAAGTCGGGCTGTGACTCATCTGCTGTGCACCCTTCGCCATATCCAACTCTCCAGCCTCCTCCTGCCAGGAAGACATCATCTGTCGTCTCCCCTTGCACCAGTCCCAGAAGACTGACTCCAACTTGCTCTGCATCTGGCCTTGAGCAAGAGGGACATAATGAAGGTGACATTTCTTTGCACCAAAGTCCAGAGACCTTCTGTCAGTGGAAGGGTCAGTGTCACACTCTCTTACTCTACCTTCCCCTCTAGAAATTCGAACACCTTGAACACACTACCTTTTGAGTCAATTAACCAGCTGAGCAAAACCCTCCAGGAGGGATCCAGGCTGAGTGCAGGGCTGTGGCCCTGAGGTGGGGAAGAGGTCTGGCAGTGGGGAACCTGGCCCTGTGTCATTGTATCCCTCGGGCCGATGGTTAACACGATAGACAAGACTGCCTGGAAAAAACACTGTAAGATTATTACTACAAAGCCAGTTTCCTGGGGGGAGGGGGAGAATCAAAGAAACTAGGTCTGAAGCAGATTAGCCCAAGGGACAGGGGCACCGCACCAGCAGGTCCTTGTCCCGAGGCCAGCAGCAAACACCACCCCAACCCAGCTGTTGCTTGCTTTGGGCTCTATGGCTGGACAGGAGCCGCAGGACAAGGAAGTCAAGGTTGTGCACAACACAGTGAGCACAAGTAGGCGGTAATTCCAGAAGAGGGAAGAAGCCACTCAAGTCCACATCTCACAGCCCTGGAGTCATCTCCAGGTATCATCTATGTCAATAAAATTTTAGCCACTGTGGGCTGCGTGGCCAAGTTCTAGTCCCAGTGCTATGGAAAAATAAAAGCATTCTGAAAAAGTAATGCTGATTCTACAGCGTACCTTCCACGAGTTCTCCAGCCCCTGTCAAAGTGTGATAAGCCCCAATTTTACAAACTAGAAAACTAAGGCATAGCCGAGAAGCCTGCCTGCCGACTCCACAAGGTAAGGGCAGGGCCAGCATTCAGGCTGGGGGCCACGAAGCCATACTTCACTGTGGCTGTGGGGCCCCTGCAGCTCTCACTTCTTGGCCTCCACTCCGGCCATGCCCACTTCCTGAGGCCACAGGCTGCTGGTGTCCCAAAGCGAGACACGATGAAAAGAGAATGGATCCCAAATGGATCCCGGAACGGACCCACTGACGTTTCACCAAAGTCTGCTCTTATCACAGGGATTTCTTTCCAGTGGGGTCAGCAAGGAGATAGGACCCGCATTTCTTAAAAAGAAGAAACACAAGATGGGAATTACAGAAGGTAGCTCATCTGGAGTGTAGCATTTTATGTCACTTTTATTTCAGGAGTACGTGCAGTGATCCTTCTGGGGGATAGTGACTAGATTCATCACACAGAATGTACGTGGGAAGACTGCTACCTGACTTCTTCCGCTAACCCATGCCATTTTGGCGAAGTCACAGCAGCATGCCTGGATAACATTTTATCCAAAGCCAATTTCCACCATATACTCTTTGTGTCTCCCACAAGGACCAAAATCAGGTAGATAGCTCTGAGGAGAAGCCAGATTCTAGCTGTGGGGGCAAACACTTTCAAACATCTGCCCTTAAAATGCAAGAATTCCAACTGATAGTGATGTCTAAGTTCCGATCGTTATATAGTCCACAATCTATTATTTCCTGGTCGGTTTGGCCAGCTGCAGAGTAGAACCTAAAATCTGTGTTGTGTTTCTATCTTGTGAATAAACTTTGCTAACAAATATACTCATCAAGTTTGACTCGTTTTCCCCACCTTTAAGAATACATTTCCTATTCTTAAATTTCTGAACTTCAAAATCATGAAGGACAAAAAGGAATGATTTCAAAACTACTTACTTGAGAAATACCTACACCTGCATTTCAGTTCCATAAGGTTTCCTTTCTCTCTACCTCATGCCCAGCAAAGAAATTTTCAAAGTTTAACGGACACACGCCCATCCACAAATCTTCTTAGAAATGAAGATAATTAATGCAGTACTAATCATGCAGCTACCAGAGGGCTTTGAGTGGCTCTGGGATGGACAAACTGTCTTGTGGTGGTGATGAGTCTATAGATCGCAGCAGGGAGGCCACTGTCTCCATCTGAACACTCAGAACATCAGTCACTCCAGACAGGCCTAGGACCTACTCCAGCCTGGCCTGCCCTGCTGTTTGCCGGTGATTTGCCTTTGAGAACTCTGATTTATGTAAATTTACTCACACAGCCCTGTGAATGCTAAGCGATGTTTTCAGATGTATGTACGGTTCTCCCAAGGTGAGAATGTGGTCCCATCTCACCTTGGGGCTTCCTGGAGACTTGCGAGTCCAAGGCCAGCTGGCCGTTCCTGCAGTCTCTCCCAGAACTCCTCCGGTGCTATCTTCAGGCTTCCACTGGAGTGCCCTTGTCTCTCTGTCTGCTTCCTCTTTGTTAGCCGGGAACTCCTCCCGGTAGGGAAACGAACTATCTGGTTTCAGACAGTCTTGATGCTCCTCAAAACGGCCACCCCTTCTCTGTCCCCACTTTGTGTGCCCTGGAGTTTGTGGTTACACCTGCTGCGCTGTATGATGAAGGACACACCCAGGAGGTCAGGAAGGTCTTCTGAAGGACTAAGCCTGTGCTCTGAATTCATACTTTCGCCCCAGTTTGTTAGTTCTGTTACTGGAAACATACCATTCTTGTGATGTTTGAGACTTTGTGGTTATGCTTCAGTCACTGTAATTATTTAACAAACAGGGCTTGGAAATCATCATTAAGCATCATCATTTTATTTTACCAACATTCCCCGTCTTTGGCTAAGGATTGTGTTGTTTGCAAGGGGAAAATCCTGTCACTTTCCCTTGGCGTTTAAGATATGAATGTATCTGCTGGATGCCAGTGAAGTAGCTGGCCACAAACACAGAAGGAAGGAGACAGACACGAGGGTCCCCAGCTCCTTCCTGGACGCCCCTCCTCCTCCAGTTTGCACACGTCAGGCCCAGGGACTCTAAGGCAGAGCAGGAGAATAACAAGGTGAAGAAAGAAACTGGAGTATTTAGTGTTTTCAAGTGACACAAACCGCCCCCCACAGCCTGGCTGCTGGAGGTTCTCACCCAGCTCTGACCAACTCCAGGACAGCTTCTCCACTGGGACTTTAGTCAAGGGGCGAGTTCTAGACGATCTGGCGTGTGTGTGTGTGTGTGTGTGTGTGTGTGTGTGTGTGTGTAACAGGTTAATCTCTTACTTAAGGATACTGGGTTAAAGAATGACTTCCATAAACTTTTTGAAAAAAAGTTTTCTCTTGCTTTTTGTTTGATTTTTTAAAGGACCAGGAGAATCTAAACGGAAAGATTTCTGGATAAAGATTTCAAAGGAGACGTGGAAGGCGATAGCATCTGACAAACTTAAGTTTCTAAACTGTCCTTACTATATTGTAGGGTTTTTTGTTTTGTTTTGGTTTTTTTTGTGATCAGTGGGAATCTCTTACTAGTAAAAAATAAACTATGGTTGGATTTCTGTTATTTTGCAAAACATGTTTAGTTCAGCAGAGCTTTACTGTACAGTAGTTTCCTCCTGTCTTTCCTAAGTCTTGCTCCTGCAACCAATAAGTCACTGTTTCCAGTCCGGACCAGAGACAGGACTGGGTTATCAGATGCAGGCGATTATTACAGTTCTCTCTGGGAAGGATGACATCATGTCTACAAATAACCTGGTGTTTTTATCATCCCCAGGAACGCGGGGCAGCAGACACCCGCCGCCCCTGGATGTGCCGCTCCTGGATGTGCCACTCGTCCCTCCTGCCCCTCTCCCTTCACGTCACTAGCAGGCACACCCGGAGACACACAAGTGTCCTCGGTCCCGAGCCAGAGAAAATAAGACGAGCAACTGCAGGGGGAGCCGAATCCTCAACCTTTACGCAATTCAGCTATGGTCCCCTTCCAGCGGCTCAGTTCTCCACGCGCAAGCTGTGTCTCTGGAGACGAGGCCTAACTGTTCTCTCCAGACGGCTCCTTCCCACGGGTGTGGGGCACCAGACACTGGCAGCTTCCTTCCGCCCTTTCTGGGGTTGCCTTCCATTAGCCCAAAGGCCAGGAAAGGAGGGTGAGGAGCTGAGTTAAAGACGGCTTGACTCCACGCACGTAGGCATACGCCTGGCACACAAGGCCCAGTTCGCCTGGCTCCAGTTCCACCGCACGGCAGACGGGGCCAGAGGCCTCTGAATCTGTCATGCTTGCTCCCAAGGTCAGCTGAAGGAGGACTACTGAAGAGGCTGGGCCAAGACTAGACGCCTGGGAGCTCGCTGACCCGGAGGCAGGAGGCACTCCTCCGGCCCCACGGGGACAAACATCGAGAGGCGGGCCTCGCAGGAAATGCTTCTTTTCCGCAGGTCAGGAATTTGCCACCCACCGAGGGACTGTCAGTCAACCCCGAGGCAGCCTGCCCTACCCAGTCTCTCGGGTCGGCGTCGGCCTCTCCCGGAATCTCCGGTGCATAGGGGCTCTCACAACCAGCATGGCTCTGGCTTAGAGAGAACCTCTTAAAAATAACGCCTCCCTCCCCGGAAGCAAGGCCTGAGTGTCCGCGCCCCTGAAGGCCAAGGGCCAAGCAGCCGCTCCAGGTCAGCGCCTTCCGGATTTCTTCCACTAAGCAAAGCAAAGCAAAACAAAAACAAACAAAAACCCTGCCTGTCCGCACTTGGGCCCCGGGGCATTCATTTGTGCGCCTCCTGGGCTCGGGGTGGGGATGGCAGGCACGCGCTCGGGCTCAGGACGCTGGGCCACCACGCCAGCCTCTCCTCCCGAAGGAGCTGCGTCCGGATGGAAAACCTCTCGTCTCTCCTGCTCGAGCCAACACCGGGCCGGCCCTTCCTCGCCCGCGCCGCGCCGCGGCCGGACGTTCTGGGACAGACCCTTTCCGAGGCACTGGCGCCTTAAGCGTTTTGAGTATAAAAGAGGGGTCTGAGCACCACTAAAGGTGCATAAGTCAGCCTTCACGGAAAAAGAAAGAAAAATCAGCAAAATCGCCTTAGCAGTTCAACCACAGGTCAACAGCAGCATTTCCACAGCAGCTGATGGGTCAAATGGTCAGGAAACAACTGCCGAGAACAAAGCCCCCCGCTGTTTGGCAGGGGTGAGCCGGGCTCGCCGCACTGAGCAGTTTTGTTGTGCTTTTTGGAAGGGGCGGGAGGGAAGTTTCCGCCGCCCCCCCCCCGTCTCCCTTCCTCTAGGACGCAAAGGTCCTGAGAGGAAAGGAGGGGGCGAAGGGCACCCGCAGGGAGATCCGCGGCTCCTTGATGACGCGAGTCTGAAACGCCTCAGGGTTCGGAAGCGAAGACCCGACCCCGGCGGAAGAATGTGCGGAATGCGGCCCGGGAGAGGAGGGGGCGCCCAGACCTAGCCCGCTCCACCCGCGGGGTACAGAGCGCCGCTCCGCGAACCCAGGCCGCCCGGCAGGTGCGGCCCGAAGTCCCTCTAGAGTCAAACAGGAGAGTCATGGAGCTTTTGCAGTTTCTGCTGTCCAGATCTGACAACACGCGCACCCAACCCTGCCGCCCGCCCGACCGCCGGCCACCGACTTTCACAGGGCCCACTAAGTCGGGCACGCGCTGCCAGGAAAGAGCCGAGAAAGGCGTCTTAACAAAAGGTCGTAATTCTCTGCTGCTCGGATTGGCAGGGGGCACAGTTCCGCTGGGGGTCCCCCAGACAGTCGGAGCGGGAGGAGTTAGCCACCTTCCGGGAGACTTAGCGAGCGGCGACACCGAGTCGCTCCAGATACGTTCTGACTCCCAATTTTCGTCTCGATGTTTACCAAGGTCTTCCAGGGGGAACCTGCGGGGCCAGTTGCCTTAGGCGCTCACTCCTGTAGCCCAATTCCTGTCTCCTCGAGATGAGACTCAGTACCTGACCCAAGCAAGCCGAGCCAGCTGGCTTATCCTGTCCTCACCCGCACCGGAGTCCTTTCCGCGACTCAAAGATGGTCCGCGGAGAGGAGTTAGTTGTCTGTTCTACCCTTCGTGAGTGAAAGTGAGCTTCAGTGAGTGTAATGAGCGTTGTAATGACAATACGCGCGAGAGGTCGCAGGTGACCCGGGAAAAGCGCAGCATTTCCCCGAGGACTGGGAGCCACCACTCGCGCAACAACGCAGCCGCGCACAAAGGAGCGCTCAGGATACCGCAGCCCGGAGTCACCCGGGTACTCCTTTCCCCGCCACACACCGCGCAGGCCGCCAGGCCCCTGCACCTCGCTTCCAGTTTGCTCTCGAGCTTACCTTTGAGCAGGCAGATGTCCGTGCGCTCGGCGTTGCGGCGCAGCGCCTGCACCACCAGCGACACTGTGCTGTCCTCGCGAAGGCTCTCGGCGCGCGGGCTGCGCTCGTCGTAGACGATGACTGCCGAATACAGGCCGGAGCGCAGACGGGCGCGCACCTCCTCCTCGGCCGGCAGGATCTGCTCCAGGCTTACAGAGCCCTTGGCCCGCCGTCGCACGATGGTGTTGCAGCGCACGTTGACCGAACCGCGGATGTAGCCCGCGCTGTGCGCCAGGAATGGCCTGCAGTCCAGCAGCAGGCACTTGCCGCCGCTCAACAGCCCCAGCGCGCCGTGACTGCCGCTGCCACCAGCGCCGCCGCCGTTCTCGTCCCGGTTCATCAGCCTCTTGAGCACGCTGCAGTCCATCTCCCGAAGCTCCTCCACCGTCACCATGTCGCCGGGAACCGCTGCTGCTGGGGACGCGAGGCGGCAAAGGGCACTCGGGCCAACAGGACTATAGCAGGGGTGAGCCAGCGAATGCTGAGCGGAGGCGCTGGCTCTAGTGACCGTCAGCTCGGCCCCTGAAGGCTCCCCGGGCCACGTCTGCTGTCCCGTCCCCTTCTGCCCCCAGCCTCGCGGTTACATAGCAGTCCGGGCGGCCTCGGGCGCCCAGGCAGGCGGGCGCGCGGCGTGGAGGGAAAGTAACGGGAAGGGGATGTGTTTACGGGAGGACCACCGCGCCTTCGGTGTCGCCGGGAGTGTTCTGCTGGCTGCGCCGCTCCTGCCGCCTCCCGTGCGCGCGCTGCCGCGGTCCCCAGCTCCGCCGGAGCTCCGCGCACTGCCCCAGCCAGACTTGCCTCCTCGGTTTAAAGATTTATTAATGCTCCTGCTCTCCCGGGGGAGGCGAGATTCATTACTACCTCCCGAGACTCCGCCCCTTTCCTTCTCGACGGTGCCGCCCGGCGCTCGCCGCCCTCCCCGCCGACCCCTCCTCCCGCCCCCGCCGCGGCGCCTGAATGGAGCGCCCGCCGCTCGCGCGGGTCACGGGGACGCGACGTCACAAAGACAGGAGTAAACAGGGCGCTCGGCTCGCGGCCGGTCCCATTCATAAAATAGACCTAGCGACGGAAGGAGGTGGCCTCCGACCTCTGCGCGAGCGGCGGCGCCGGGACCTTGTGAATGGAGCGCGCCGGCCTCCTCGCGGCCCCAGGCGCTGCCGCGAGCTCCCGGCCCAGCGCTGCGCGGTACCTGGCGCACGGAGCAGCCCGCAGAAAAGCTGGCTCACCGGGCCGGGCTCGGGCGTGAGGTTTCGTCGCCGTCCTCCCCAGTCTCGTGGCGTTGCTGCCCGCCCTCCCGCAAGGCCTGGAACCTCCTCGCCCCAGACTGAGAGCGCGCTTCCGGCGCGGCCGGTGGTTTTCTAAAGTGAGACTTCTCAGACTTTGCCTTACGCATTAGCGTGATCGATTTCCATCTTTAAGCTATTAAATGAGCTTTATAGCTTCCCGAGGAACGTGGGCAAACCCCATCTTAGAAGATGAAAGACAGCCATCCAGCCCGAAGGCTAGAAATAGAAGTGAGGTGTAGGGTTTGTGGCTTTACGACCCGAGGGGAGGCTTTAATTGCCGGAATGTTGCTCCCGCGGAGGAGAACTGGGCGGCGCTCTGGTCCACGTTTCCTAAAAGATGTTTATTTAACCCTGGCGGGTGGAGGTGGGAGCGACGTTCCTCGGCTGGGGGAAGTCCTCGCCCCGGCTTGCACACGTGTGAATTACCCTCTCAGGAAATAACTGGGTCCACATTTGTCGTGCTTCTAGATCCTGAAAGCGGTGCACGCAAAGAGTGACCTTTTGAAGGGATTTAGTAAGCTCTGAAGCCCATTCAGGTTTATTTGCGTCTAGCTTTCCAGGTCACAGAGCATTCCCCTCCCCGCTCTGTTTCACTTATGCATTTAATTTCCCAGAGGCAGCTCTCGGCAGGGCGTTTGTGTGCGCACGCGGTGGGGCTTTACTGAAGCCAAAAATCATTCGCCCGACATCTTGCCAAGTCTCGTTAGTGAAAATGAATCGCCGAGCGAGGGAAGGAGGACCCAATGGCGGCCTCCGTGACAGAAGGGTCGGCGCATCCGTTTCAGGTCGCGCGTGGAAGGCCGAGAGTGAGGCCCCTGGGGCCGCCGCGCCCGCCTGCTCCCTCCCGCCGGCCCTGCCCAGCCCAGCCCGCGCTCCTCCCTCCCGCCTTTGTTCTGGGAGGAGCGGCTTAGCGCGGCGCCCCTTTCCAGCCCCGGGGCCGTCCGTCCGTGTGCTTCGCCGGGGCCTCCACTTCCGGGGCCTCGGCCCCGCACCCTCCCCCCAGTGCCCCAGCACTACGAGCCAGGTCCGGGGTCCAGCTAGGCGCCATTTGTCCTTGAGGATCTTTCTTTTTGCTTGCGGTCTCAAAGTATAACAGTAAGGCAGTGCAGTGGTCCTGTCTATAAAATGTCGAATGTTATTCGTTATGGGTCTTTTGTATTAATTTTTTAAAGCGTTGTTGACCTTTTGGCGTGCCCCACCCCCTTCAGTTTTTCGCCCGGGCGGCCGCTCGTCCAGCTCCCCGCCGGGAAGGGCCGGACTTCGGCTGGCGGCGCTGCAGGTGGCAGGAGCGCGGGCGCCGGCCTTGCGGGTGGGAAGGGGGCAAAACAGCGCGCGCTGCGCCAGTGCCCTGGGGGAGGCAGAGGGCCTGGGTCGGGTTTCTCCAGAGGAGGTGGTTGAGAGGCTCCGGCTCTGCACAAGCGCGCCCTGTCCGAAGAGGAGCCCTCGCCTGGACGGTCCCGAGCTGATACGCTCTCTGGGGCCGCTGTGCCGCAGCTCGGAAATCCGTCCCTGCTGAAGGACAGGCCGAGCTCTTTACTAGAGGACAAGACACTTTTTAAAGGAGCCTCTCAGTCGGAGGCAGGTGTGGGCCAATTGCACTCGTGTCGCAGGAGCTGGGGAGGCGTCCTGGACCGCGCTGGCCACGCCGAGCCTTTGTGCCCTACGCTGAAGGCGCGTCCTCCCCGCCCCTGCCCAGGCCCCGCGCTCACGTGGCCCGTAAATAAATGGAATCCAGGGGGAGCAAGATGCCCACAGAACAAAGAATTGCTTTCTGCACCTGACGGTAATCCGCGGTGGCGAAACCCATAAATCCCGCAGGCCAGTCACACGGAAGCGGGTGTGGGCGGGCGCGCTTGAGTGAGTGTGCGCGCCCCCGCGCCTGCGTGCCTCCGCCCCGGAGGGCCCGCAACTTCGGACTTAACGCTTTTCTGTCTACTGCCGCTGCTGTTAGCAAGGCAGTGTCTAGGTTTTTTAAAGAGACTAGTAAAGCACTACCAAATCCCCTGCCCCCAACTGAAGAATTAGCATGAATTTCAGCAAGTCATACTTACACTGTCGAATTGTATTAATCTTCGTTACTGATTAAGGACCCCGGATGATTTTAAATTGAAGCGCACGAGCCACTCGGTCCACCGTTAAATGGATACAATGTGAGAACTACTCAGTTCTGCTACAGAGGTGATATAAAACCGGTCTCCAACTGGCCTGCCAACGGGCTGGAAAACTATCCGTTTACACAGGAACCTTGTAAATCAGCTTCTCAAGAAGCGAATCTTGCGGAATACAAAGGCATTTCGGGAAGAAGGTGCTGCTTGAATATCATTTCAAAGTTAATTTAATTTAAGAAAAACAGCTACAGAAATTGGGATAGGATTGCCCAAGGAGAGAGATTTTTATATCTGCTGTAAACCTCAGGGTAAAAATACATGTTAGCAGGGTAAAAATACATGTTAGCAATCACTGTGGCTTGTAAAGTCGTTTCACTTTAATCAGTCCCTTGATCAGCCCTTGTCGTCACTGTAAGACTCCAGCAAAACTCCTACCTCTATTTAAGAACATTTCCTTCTCATTAGAAAATTGTGTGATGTGGGCATAAGCAGCTCCGAGTTGAATCCCAAGGGAAGAACTATGGCTTCCATTCTGCTTTTGATGCCAACCTTTGACTTCCTGCCCTCTCCCAAAGTACCTGAATGAAACTTGCAAAAATCATCAGTGAATTAGTATTAAGGTGGCAGTGGAAGGCCCTTTCCCCCTTTCTGAGCCAATATGGAGCCCTGCTTGTTACGCTGAACTAGAATGATCTCGTTTGTTTGCACCTGGTCATAGAAATAAATGTTCACAACAGAGAGGCCTCTCACGCTCGAAGCACAGACGCTTGTGCCTCCAAGTGTATTCTTAGGCAGCATTCATATATACAATTGAAAAATGTCCTGAGTCGGGGCTCAAAAGCAGAGGAAAGTCTTCCGTGTGTCTACTGCCCTCAGGAAGCCTCGTGAGCACAGCCTCAAGGTTTGTTTCTTGTTAAGTTGTAGCGCTGACTTTGTCACAAATTAGCTTAGCAGCCTCCCTTTGTCTTCCTTGGATGATACAGTTATCACGTGGAGGATTCTAACCCAGGGACTCCTGTGAAGGTCTTTGACACATTGTTTCGTTTACCACCCCATTCAGGCCAGCTTCTTTGGTCCCTACCCTCCCTTGACAGATTTCTCCACCTGCAAAATGAAGAGTTTGGCAGGACAATTTCAGACGGTGTGCATTTCCAACAAGGTGTGATTCTGAGCAGGCACGCTTCTACCAGCTTCCCCAGCCTTTTCATCTCATCCTCCCCAAACTCAAGCAGGTGATCTCCAGCCCATCTCTAGCCTTCCTTTAGGATAATTTCATGAAAGGCAAAGTTCATTGTTTTTTATTTATTTGTTTACTCAAACACTAATGTCTTCAGCATGGTGGTGGAATTTCCTCAGTTTTTCAAAGACAAATTCTTGCAACAAAATGCATTTGCTAGCAGGCTATGGGGGGGGAGTCAGTGTATTTGTGCATAGTTTTTCTATTCAGTCATTCAACAAATATGCAAAATTTAGGGAAGACACAGATTTGTCCGGAACACTAACTGGATCTTCATAGAGTTGACAATGGCTTGATTGCCAGTGTACATTGCTTCACAGTGAGATCTAATATCATTAAAAGAACAAATAAAATGCCATGGAAATGCACAAGGGGAAGGGATA
>PVIR01028322.1:0-22096 GCA_004026965.1 Petromus typicus | reverse complement strand
TTTTTGAGATAGGGTCTGGCTGTGTAGTTCAGGCTGGCCCTGAGCTCAGCCTCAAACTCACATCACAGCAATCTTCCTGCCCCTGCTTCCCAGGTGCTGGGATAACAGGCATGAGCCACCATGCTCAGCATTGTGGAATGTGGTACTGGTTGTTGCTGGGCGTGAGTCTCCACGCCCAGTATTGTATATGGTTACCGGGAAATCGAACCCGCGCCGTTGCGCTTGCGAGACAGGCGCCGGAACCACTGAGCTAACTCCCCAGCCCATATTAAGGGTTCTAAATTTTTATTTTGTTGAAAACAGAAATCTATGGTGCTTTAATAAGATAAGTAACATTCACTTGTCCATTTGCTAAATCTTAAGGAGTACTTAACAATTTCCAAGTACTACAGCAGGGTACATACACGACAACGATTTTTATGGAGTTCACGATTTAAGGACCACATCTGCATTCTCATCAAATAACGCTGATAAGTGAGCTTAAAATGGTGAAAATAGCCTGTAATCCCAGCAGTAAGGGGGCTGAGATAGGAGGATCACCATGAGTTGGAGACCAGCCTAAGTGAGTTATAGCCAGGATGCATGGATGAATGAATGGAAATATACATAAATAAAAAAGAAATTTAAGTTTAAACAATAATGAGATACTACTCTGTATTCCCTAGAGTGGAAATAACTGAAAAGAGAGACAGTAATAGGTGTTGGGAAAGACATAGAGAAATGAAAGCCCCCACTCACGGTAGGGGATGCAAACTAATGCAGTGACTTTGGAAACCTTTAGAACTTCCTCAGGAAGTTAAAGTTTGATTCTCTCTAACTCTCTCTCTCTCTCTCTCTCTCTCTCTCTCTCCCTCTCTCTCTCTCTCTGTCTCTCCTGTATTTCAGGGAAACTCAATAATTCCAATCTTAGGTACATGCCCTAGAAAAATAAAAATACAATCATACAGATTTATATATAAATGTTCAGAGTGTCATTATTTACAAAAGCTAAAATGTGTAAACAACTCAAATGTCCATTAACTATGATTAAAAAAACAAAATGTGACATAGCCTTACAACAGAATAATTATGACTATTCAAACAATAGTACCATGTTCATTATAATATGAACCCACCTTAACACTTTATTCTGAGTGGAGAATTAGGATTAGATAAGCCAAGTAATGCAATAATAAAGTCTGCTGTGCGTGGCTTTAAAAACAGCCCACAGAAAAACATCTGCCCAAGCAAATGCATGTAACTCATTCAGGAAGGCACCAAGTCATGTTTGTGATGTCACCTGTCGTCCCAAATACTCAGGAAGGTGAGATAGGAGGACTGCAAACCCTCAACCAGCCTAAGAAACTTAGTAAAACTCTGTCTCAAAACCAATTTTTAAAAACCCAGGAGGAGCTGGGTGTGTAGTCCAGTATGTACAGGAACAGCTAGTACATTTCACTCAAGATAGAATATGCACATGCCTTTGTTTGTTGCTATTGTATTCTTGTTAATATGAAAAAGGAAGTAGTGGTGTGTGTGAGTGTGTGTGTGTGTGTATCTGTGTGTATCTGTGTTTCAGGGAAATGTCTTTTAACAGATCACAGCTAGTGATTTATTTATGTATTTATTTATGTATCTTCCTCCATAATCATAATAAATAATTTTAACCATTACAGAAACATAGATCAATGTCAGTCAAGGCATTGCAATTAGGCTATATACTAAATGTTAAGGTAATTACCTCTAAGAAAAAGGAATAATTCTTTCTGTGTGCCTGAATTTTCTAAATTGATTCAATGTACATGTGTTTCTTACTATAAATATATATATATATGCAATAGAAATGCAAATTATATATATATATATATATATATATTTTAGACAAGGTCTCACTTTTGTAGTTCAGGCTGGCTCTGAGCTCACTATGTAGCCCAGGTGAGCCTCAAACTCACAGCAATCCTCCTGCTTCTGCCTCCCATGTGCTGGGATTACAGGTGTGAGCTACCACCGCCACCATTGCAGTATCTGGTATTGATTGATACTGGGGATTGAACTAGGGACCTTGGCTTGCAAGGCAGGCGCCGGAACCACTGAGCTAAATCCCCAACCTTAAAATATATTTTTGTTTGGAATGCATACTACTTTTATCTATCCAGATCTAAAGTATCTAAAATAAAATATGAAAATTGCCCTTTGTAAGCCTATAGTTTGTTATTCTTAAATATGAACAATTAAGATAATCTTCTAACGTATGTATATTTGAGACTCTTATTCACAGAGCAGGGAAAAAGCAGCAGGAAGCTGCACTCTCAGACTGAGCCAGAGTATAAAAAGCTCAGGACCAATTATCTGGAACAGCTGCAACTGAGTCACTGAGCTAAATTTTAAAACCAACCTAACTTTGTCTAACAAATTCCAAAGACCCTTAGGAACTTAAAGATATAGACAATAATTTTGTTTGTTTGTTTGTTTTTATTAGCCTCTGGTCTGTTTATTTATAATCAATACTAATCAAGTGACAAATCCTATTTGCCATAAAAATATAAACAGAACAACTGCAAAACAAATATGATATCTGAGGTTTCATTTTTTCATTAATGAACTGCATGAAGTACAAGAAATTTTTGAAATAATTCTGAAATTTTAAACTTCAAGCAGTTGTGTGTTTACCTCACCTTTTTTAACAATCCAAATCCCCAGACATTGACAGACAGCCTCATTACTCTATATATAGCTACTACTTTTCCATTCACTTTACTCACTGAGTTAGTACAGTTTGATTCTATGTATTCAGCAAGACTAGAGAATTTGCTCAAATGCTGCTTTTAGAATGTACTCCCTTCCGAAAACTGTCCATATATACAAAAGTCTCATGTTTGTCATCTTCTAGTACAAAAGTGGAGAACTTGTGCTCGGAGACAGCTCACGGCTCTCTTTTGTATTGTGTCTTGTGAACAAAAGCACCGCCTTCTCATTGTTCAGACCTATGTTCTACTTGTTTGTACAGCAAATAGACTTGTAAGATAAACTCTATCTCCAAAGCAAACAGCAGATTTGCTTATAGCTTTGAGAAGAAAAAAAAAAGCAATCTCCCTCCTGAGCAAAATGCAGCCATATTGGTACGTTCTAAAATATTTGAGTCCCTAGATCCAGATTTCCTATCCTATAACTCAACCCACTGCACGTGCAGATATAATCTGATCCTTTTCCTGCTACCTTGTGAAAACACCAGCTCGTACAGTTAGCATGAATGATGGTACAAGTGGCTACCACCATTGCTATGAACAACCAACTGTTCTTAATCTCTGACCCAAAGCCTTGTACTCTCTACCCATACACTGGTGAAATAATTTGTTAGCTTTTAATTAGAGTAAAAAAACCTCAGATCTCCTAGCATTCCAGCTGACAGTCTAATGAACTGATGTAATGGCTGCTTAGACCTAAATTATAATACTGAAAAGTACTGAAAGAAATAAAAATATAAGTCAGGAGATTGTGACAGTCATTAAAAAGAAATAAAAATATAACTCAGGAGATTGTTATAGTCATTACTTAAAGAAACAACATTAATACAGAATGCAAGCTCTTACAGAATAGAAATTAACAATGACTTTTTGGATGGTTTCATTCATTGATGTCTCAAATTTCTAGACTAGTGCCTAGAACACAGTTGGTGGTATACAGGTGTTGAATGATGTACAAATCACATTATTTAAAACCATAATGTCAAATACAAACAAACAACTATTTTGCTCATTCTGGTTTGCCTAAAGATGAAAAAGAATGTCAGAAAAATAGCATGAGCCTAACATCGACATTTTTTTCTGACTGAGAAAGCCAACAAAGACAAATAAGGCATTAAACTCTTACAAGTTAACAGCACAAGAGCATACTCGAAGTGAATGGAACATTTGGTGCTGGCCATTAAGAGCCTTGAGAGAGCTTGACAGCAGACTGGCCATGGTAGCAGTCTAATGTGAAGGTGACAATTCTATCCTAGCCAAGATGGATGGATGGATGGACAGACGAACGTAGATAGATAGACGATAGAGAGATAGACAGACAGATAGATAGATAGATGATAGATGGATAGATAGATAATATCCTCACATATATAATATATATATCAGAGGTTATACTAAGTACTGTTCGTAAACATTAAGGACCATCAGTATGGATAAAAGGAAGAGAGGAGCCTGTAGCTCCAGCCACTAATAGCATTTAAATTAATCACTGTCATGTGCTTTACAGTGTCATGTGTTTTACAGTGTCATGTGCTTAATACTCACCAATCCTTTAATAGTTTCCCTTTTCTAGAGATGACTTTTATGTTGATTTGTTTTATGTGCCATTAATTCAAGCTCTGTTTTGTTTATATCAATTTCCAAATGATTATATTTCAAAATTATCTTTCTTTTAATCAGTTGTGTGTAACCCAGAATGCGTATTCTCATAGATACCTGAGATCTCTAAGCAAATCCATTGAAGCTAAAATGCCCTAATCTTGCATTGAATTAAAAAGTAGAAAACCTTACTAGAAATGTCACATTGTTAGGTACATTCTTGTGCTACCCTTGGGAACCTAACATTCACCAACAATGTTTATTTCCTACAGAAATATGTAGTTGTATATGAAGGAAACAGAAATATTGAGAACATGTTTAATTCCCTAGTAGTGGCTTGCCAATAACAGAAAGAAAATAAGATAACTTACAAAGTATCTTCTGAGTTCCAAGAGTAAATTGATCTGGTGCTGCCTTTAAGCTCATACATAAAAATTCCATAATATTCCACTATGTATATATTTCACATTTTTTAGCTTTTTTATGTAAACTAAAAGACTAGATCAAGTCCTAGCTCTCCCACTATAACTTTGGATGTGACCTAGTTAACTTTACTTTTTTGCTGTTTCCTCATCTATAATATTAAAATATTATTTTCTCTACTTAAAGGATTACTACAAGTTTAAAATGACATTATTTGTGAAATTTTTAAGCTGAAAACATGACAGAGTGATACTATTTTATATATGAATCTCTACTATAGACCAGGTTTTAAAGAAATGTATTTTTTATTGAGAAGTGCAAATCCCACACATATATTTATAATGTACATATATATGTATACATATACGTATATGTGTATATCTGTGTACATGTATACATATATGTATATTTGTATACATATATGTATGTGTATATGTATAGACATGTGTGTATATGTGTGTATGTATGTATGTATACATATATATAAAATATGGAATAACTAAGTTGAGCTATTTAAATATGCATTACACCAAATGTTTATCTTTTTATACTAAGGACACTTAAGATCTACTCTCAGCAATTTTCAAGTACATAATACATTCTTAACTGTAACTATGCTGCTGTACAACATACCTCTTGAACTTATTTCTCCCTAACTCAAATTTTGTGTCCATCCATCAACATCTCCTCGGTCTTTCCCTAAACCTTATAGTAACAACAAATCGCTTTTATTTCTACAAAATCAGCTTTTATAAGTTTCCACATATAAATTCAGCACAGTGGCACAGCCTATTATCCCAGGTAGTAGAAGACTGAGACAGTAAGATCACAGCTTTGAGGCCAAAAGGCAACTTAGGGAGACTCTGTGTAAAACAAAACTAAAAGGGGATGCGGCTCACCTGTAGAGCACTTTCTGGTACATTCAAGGTCCTAGGTTTGATTCCCAAAACAAACAAACAAACAAAAATTAGACATATCTTTTGTGGTCAATTTACTTCACTTAACACAGCATCCTTCAAGTTCATGTGTACTGTTGCAAATGACAGCATGGCTGTATCAGACAGTGCTCACTAGAGAAACAGATATAACAGAAGATAGATTTTATATATATATATATATATATATATATTTAAAGGCAGACCCACGATGGCCACCCTCAAAGTCAAGTGTAGACAAGGGCAAAGGGCTGTCTGCATGCTGGAGATCTGAAGGGTCTCATCAAAGGCCTGGAGCTCATTGCAGTGTCCCCTGCAAGTCACACCAGGAGGCCACAGAGTCTGCAGTGGAAGCTCGAGTCTGTGCTGGAAGCCAGGAGATGAGATGACATCCAAGAAGACTTCAGCTTCTCAGAAAAGACAAAAGTGAGCCTTCCCTCTTCATCCCCCTTTTTTCCATGCAGGGCAAGCTATCAGTCAGTGCCCCTCGCACCCAGTGGGTCTCTGTGTTCAGTCGTCCCCTCACCCACACCCAGACTGTACTGCACCAGTCCAGCCGGGCATCATTCACACTGACAGTCAGTTCACAGTTACGATGTCCTTCCTCCAAGAGACTGAACTGTGAGTACACACCCCACAATCTGTCCCCCACTGCACGTTTAGGCTGAGCCCACATCCTGGCTACCAAGAACAGAGTCACAGTGAATATGGGCATCCAGACGTCTCAACACACTTCTTTCCCATCCTCTGTATATAATCAGTTGTGGTTTGCTTTTAATGCTCTGAGGAGCCCCCATACTCTTTTTCATAAAGGCTATACTAATTTATGCTTCCCATAACAGTGTGCTAGAGTTACCTTCTCTCTACATCTTCTCCAAAATCATTTTTATAGCAAGTATGAAATGATAGCTCCATGGATTTAATGTGAATTTACCTGATTATTAGTGATGCTGAGCATTTTTGGTGTATCTATCGGTCATTTCTGTACCATCTTTTGAGAAATGTCTACTCAAGTTCTTTACCTATTTTTTCCCAGTACTGGGATCAAACTCAGGGCCTTGTGCTAAGAGGCAGGCGCAGTACCACTGCACTACATCTCCAACCTGTTTTACTGATTTTTATGCTTTTTTATTTATTTGTTTTTAATGGTTATTTATTTTCTGGAAATTGAGTTCCATATAAATTTTTGTAGTAACATCTCCTAAGATACATTGTCTACAAATATTTTCTACAATTCTGCAGGCCATCTCTTTACTCTGCTGAATATTTCCTTTTCTGTCCAGAACACTTCTAGTTTTGAGTAATTCCATTAGTGTACTTCAGTTTTTGTACCTACACTTTTAAGTCATTTCCAAAACAAAAAAGCAAAAGCAATTACTGTTCAACCCAATTTCATGGAGCTTTTTCTCTTTTCATAGTTTTACAGCTTTCAAGCTTTTCACAAGATCATGTTGCTCATCTCTGTATCCTCTGTCCCTGAGAAAGATAATGTCACATCACAAGTAAAAATCTGGTAAACACATCAGTAATTTACTAGTTATTAGTTTGGTTTTTTTTCTTACCACCTACTATAAACTTTCAAGATGTTCCCTGAGGACATTTCTCATCTTTTTTAAACTTCACAATCCATAAATAGATATTATCAAAGTTGGACAGGCCCAGCCTGGGGCTATGGTTCAATGGTAAGCATGCACTAGTATGTGTAATGCTCTGGACCTCATCCTCAGTGCCACTATTTAAATAAAACTTAAAATGGAAAGAAGAGAAATAAAGTCTAATCAGTATATATCTCAGAGTTGTTTCACAATTTCTACATTCTGTTAATACTATGCCTTTTTTTACTGTTTCTTAAGTCCAAGGAGAATATCTGTCTTCTTTATTATAAAGCACACTTGTAAAAAATTTAAGCCCCTTAAATTTTTCCTGTATAAAAAACCTCTCTTTAATCTTATGCCCACAGATCCGTCCTTGTGTTTTCTGCTGGGGGGAAAAAAAAGGTATATTGACCTTCTCCCTAGAGTTCAGCAGCCAAAATCAGTAACCACGCTATCAGTTCTCCCCTAAAAGCACAATATGATGAAACTCTTCTATCACTGGCTTTTTTCTATTTTGCTACCTTGCTATCTCCTCCTGTGTCAGTGTATCAAAAGTACTAAAGACAAATACTCTGTACTCTTACTATCCTTACTATCATGGAGTTCCACCAATAATAAGAGCAACAGCACCTACTTCCCAGAGCTTTTGCTGTATCTAATGAAATGATACACATAAATCAGTCATTGTTGCTCTACAAATTTCAATCCCTTTGCTCCTTGTACCATTTCATATTCTCCTTACTCCTCTAAGATTGGGGTATGTAGAAACTCATTAAAGTTGAACCTTCTCATCTTCTATTTAACTACCTGGAAGCCCCACTTATCCCCATTACTAAAACTATCTCAACAAAATGCGCCTAACTGTTGCCCCTCATTTAGTAAGAAATGAAGGTGAAGAAGCAGACCAGATGGCCAAAGTTTGGCCTCCTGGCACTCCACCAAAACTAAGTTGAATTCTGGCAAAGCTACAGAGCTCCTCAAAGTGGTGCTTTTGGCTGTGATCAACTCAACAATGGGGCTAAACATAACAGAATTTAAATTATGGAGATAAGTTTTAGCCCCTGTGCCACTTTTAGGATGAATAATCACTCTGCTGAACAACACTAGTGGTGTTTTCAATACCCAGCATCTGGGTAAAGATAAAGCTTTTAGTAGTGGAGTAGCCGCTAAACAATGTAGAAGTAATTAAGGCCAGTTCCCACTTGCCCTCCGAGGGGCAAAGAAGCACTCAAACCTCTACTCTATATCTACTCTGCTCCTACTAGCCTCCATTACAGCTAATTCTACACAACTAGGGTACAATTTCCTGAGAGAAAGGAGCTCTGACATTCAAAGTGCTGAAATTAACTGTATATAATGTCACTGTAAAGTTGTGAAATAACAATTTATATTGAAAAGATACTCACAAATATTCTTTTAAGCTGCAAGTGGTTATAGAAACCTGGACCTTTCATGCCAAAGAGATGTCTCTCTTGATTATTTCACATACAAAACCAATACTGCATAGCTTTTAGATTAGCCTGTACTGGTATTTTTCATGGGCCAAAATGAACAGTTAGTAGTTTTTTCCTGTAAAGGGCCAAACTATATGTATTCTAGGCTTTGTGAGTCCAAAGTCAAAATTAAGGATAAGATATACTAACATTATGACAGGAAATGAATCTACACAAAAATCTTACTGACAAAATTCAAATAATTGAGTGTAATAAAACAGTTTTATTAATGAGGATAGAATTGGAGGGGTAACATTTCACTTGGCTAAAATTAAAAGGTACTATTCAATTTTTTTTCCAAATCTTCCAAATTAAACACAAATTTTCATCTCTTCTGATGAACAGTCTGACTTCTGATACAACTTTATATATTTCACCTTTTCACACAAGTACTATCAAATCACTCTATAAGATTTTAATTTGTGGTACTTGTTGTTTAAAGAACACATATAAAGAAACAAATTTGAATCTTGTCTTAGTATGTGCCTTTTAGCATGTCATTACATTGTAGACTGCACTGGGGTGGTAGCTCTTTAATTACACAGATAAATTAATTTTGACATATGTACATTTCCACTGAATGTGCAGCAAAGTCTGAAAATATTGTTAAAACCCTAGTCTGAGCTTTAGTGAAATTAGATTCACTAAAAACTTGTGGGGAACAGTAAGCTTGCTACTTGTTTTTACTACTGACAGCAGGGGGAGTATATAAAGCAGTTTGAGACTATTTGTGATAAATGTTACTTGTCACTGAAATGATTTTATCGCAGTCGTGGTAAGTTAAGTTCCATACTAGAACTGGTAAATCCACACATAAGCACAATTTTGCCTCTACAGTATGTGCAATTCACATTCTGAACTTGAAACTTTATCAATACCTCACTAGAAGCAAATGTCCAAAACCATTTAGCAGGTTGTGCAGACCCCATCTCAAAAGACAAATGAAATCGGTTTAGTTACTGGAGCAAAGCTCAAAATAAAGAATAAAAATAAAATGTTTACCTACACCTCCTAAGCTCTCAGCCTACTATGTTATAGAGCAAGTCATGACACACAGTTTTCGTCTCAGACTAAAATACACAAAACTTAAGACAGTTAAGTCTATAAAACAGAATAAAGTTCACTGAGGACACTGTTGACTTATTAGTGATGGTCCTAGTATGTTCTGCAGCCATCTACTCATAACAACACAACGAATCATCAGTCTTGCCCTCTTCCTCACACTCACTCATCCCCCTCAGTTCTGCGTACTCTTCAATTGCTTCTTGTTTTTTTCTTGGCCCATTTCTTATATACAGCAATGATATTTGTAAGCAAAAAATTTGTAGCATTTTCATTCAAATAATTAACAGTTCAAGTCCAAAAAAAATTCCCTCAAAAACTGTAACTCTTTATTAAACTGGAATAAATCCTATTATAATTACTATTATTAATAGCTCAAAAGTTTCTGTCACTTTTAGGATAAATAATCACACTGTCCATAAACACTACCACAATTCACTATTCAAATCGGAAAATCACCACAGCACTCAAGACTTAAGGCAAGTAACCATTTCAGTGAGAAGAGAATTACAATTCATGTCTTTGGATTACATTATTTCAACATATCAGCCCTAACCCATCGCAATAACGGAAGCTTCACAAAGGTTTTAGGAGACATCAAAAGGACATTATTAACTCACTTGAAAAGTTGAAAAACATCTAACTACTTGGGATCACAAACCAAGCTTGACACTGTTGAAACTGATCTGTGGCTCAAGCCCGAAGTCTACTGCCTCTCTGGCCTGTCTGAGAAACACTCCACCATACCTCTCCCTCACACAGATCCTGCCATTCGCTCCCTCCAACTGCCACGATGTTCAGAGTAAGAGCAGTCTGTGACACGCTGCAGAGGTCCCTTGTAACCTGGCCCTGCTTTCTGCGCTGTCCTCCACTTACGCACTTAAGACAGATGCAAGGAAGATAATGGCCACAGAATGACTCAGTTCTCACTCCACGCACACACATACACATACCTTAACACACACCCCAACATACACACATACACACACCTTAACACACACCCCAACACACCCTCCTCATTCTAGGTCACACCAGGCTGATTAATTCTAGGCTTACAGCCAAGGTCAGTTGTTAAAATAATTTTAACAGAATTCTCAAATTCCTTGTCACTAGAGCCCTTTACCTATCAGCATCTCCAAACATTTTAAGTAACATATCTTTAATTTCACCAATAATTGACTGCCAAGCACCAACTGTGTGTCACATATTATGTTGGTTAGCTGAAAGAGGAACAAGCTGTCCATCACACAGAAGCCCTGCCCTCAGCCTTCACAAAATTATCGATAACTGGTTTAACTTTAAGTCAAAATGTTTTCAAGGTTCATTAAAATATAAGGTGACTGTACTATTACTTCCCGTTTGGAAAATATAATTGATTATTCTTTCTTTAACATGCTAGAAATTGAAAAGAGATTAAAGAATAAGAGAGTCATAGATATCCAAAGGGAGAAGTCACTCACAAATAGTGAAAAAGGTATCAAATGGAAAAAATTAGGAAGCACAGAAAACAGGTTCTACGAAGTTGACAACTATACTTTGGGACCAGCTGTCTTTATCATCTATCTTGTGCAGATAAATAAAAAACTGCCACAAGAATCACAACTGCTTCACATAAATAAAGGTTTGGTTTTTTGTTTTTTCCTGAGGCTAGTACAAAGGAGCTATAGCCTCAGAGGATCAGTTAACCAAAGAATTAATCCACCCCTTATGAACCTAATAAACTAAAGTTGAATTATGTCAACCCAATCTCCTTCACCTTTTTAAGTAGATGCAATACAATTCTTATCCAAATCTTAATACTATACAAGTATAAATGAATATATGCCCAAAGAAATCTCTTAACAACTAACCCAATACAACTGACCAACAATTTATACAAAAACCAGTAAGTCAGACTAGAGGAAAAAACTCTTTACTAAGTGATATTAAAGATTTTTTTTATTGTGAACAAACTGCATTTGTTTGGGAAAATAACTTGATAAACTACTTGAGTTGAAAAGGACACCAAAGGAGAATGATTAAAAGAAAAAAAATCTGATATGTACAAAGACTAACAAAACTGTTAGCACGAGAGAAAAGAGAAAGACTTGAGATGTAGGGCAAGGAGAAGCAGAATTTAGCAACACATCCAGAAGCAGACAGGAATGTTCAGAGATTTTTTTTTTTTTTTTTTTTAAGAATAGGAAGGTTAGGGCCAAGGATTTAGCTCAGTGGTTCCGGTGCTTGTTTTGCAAGTGCAAGTGCCAAATTCAATCCCTGGTAACCACGTACAATACTGGGCGTGAAGACTCATGCCCAGCAGCAATCAGTACCACATACCACAGTGCCGGGCGTGGTGGCTCACACCTGTAATCCCAGCACTCGGGAGGCAGAGGCAGGAGGATTGCTGTGAGTTCCAGGCTGAGCTCAGGGACAACCTGAACTACAAAGCGAGACCCTGTCTGAAAAACAAACAAACAAAAAGAATAGGAAGGTTAGGGCTGGACTGTAGCTCAGTGGTAGAGCACTTGCCTGGTTCAGTCTTCAGTATGTGGGTAAATGTGGAGCTTGGGTATAGACAGGAAATTCTAGTTCAATTTTGAATTAGGCATAAAGGGTGGAAACTTCATCATCATTATCCTCAAATCTCTAGAGAAATACTATAACATGCCTGACGTGAGTAAAATTTTAGAATCTAGGAAATAGGGCTGTGTCACATTTGGCTTGACAGTAGAGCAAAGAGGAGGCAAGACAGATATACATATAGATATAGAAATGGCAATAAATAAACAGTGGACTATTGAACATTTTATTTGCAGAGCTATTTTCTATGAGTAAAATAACATAGAAGGATGGAAACCATTTAAATAAAAGACCTGTAGGGCCAGGGAGTTAGCTCAGTGGTTCCGGCGCCTGTCTTGCAAGCGCAAGGACCCGGGTTCAATCCCCGGTAACCACATACCATTCTGGGCATGGAGACTCACCCCAGCAGCAACCAGTACCACACACCACAGTGCCGGGCGTGGTGGCTCACGCTTGTAATCCCGGCACTCGGGAGGCAGAGGCAGGAGGATTGCTGGGATGTGAGTTTGAGGCTGAGCTCAGGGCCAGCCTGAACCACAAAGTGAGACCCTGTCTCAAAAAAAAATAATACTACTTAGTTTTTTTGTCTCAAAAAACTAAGAAGTATTCAGATCAAACTAATGAGCAGATCAAACTAATGCCCAAATATTTACATGGGCAAACTGTGTAGTTAAGTCCAAATCAGGTGGATAAACTGCAGAATTTTAAAACAACGTTTAATTACAACTTTTTAAATAGTAATGACGACTTTGAAAACAAATTGTCAAGCTGCCAATAATGAATACAGGACAAAGATGAGATTCTGTTTTAACTATTTTCAGCAGGTTGCTCATAAAAGAATTTTAATTAAAAATAAGAACACCTTTTAGACTCAGGAGATCAATTTGCTCTTCCCAGCCCTCTCCACAGCCGTTTGATGAACAGAGCGTCGGAGGAGAGACTCCGAGTCAGTCTCACTGCGCCATCCTGCCCCCGCCCCTCCATCCCCACCTCTAACACTCAAGCCAACCTTCAGGGAGCACTGGGGCCTCGCTTCGCAGAAGACAGAGACCACACAAACAAACGGCAACGGAGCATGGGAGCCACAGCACACAGCAGCTGTGTCTCTGCCTGTGAACGTGTGCTGTATGTGTTCACGGTCCCAGCGGCCCTCATCGCCACCCTGTGCAGCAGGCTTACTGTCCTCAGTTCACAGACAAGGGAACAGAGAGTCCAAGCAGTTAAGTGATTCCTTAAGGTCATAAAACTAATAACCAGCAAACTAATATATAAGGCAGCATGGGCAAATGCCAAAGCCTCTGCTGCTATTTTTTTGCACACACTGCTGCCTTGACTCTGAAACCTGCTGAGAAAACCTACAATAGGAGCAAAAGACACAGAAGCCAGCATCTGCAGCCAAAAAGATTGAGCTGCAGGTATAAAGCTATCTTAACTGATCAGAACTGGAATACAAAAATTTCTGTAAATTTAGAAGGCATGCATATAATCCCAGAATTTGGGAGGCTGAGGCAGAAGGATGGCGACTTTAAGCCCAGCCTGAATATCCAGTGAGGCCTTGTCTCAAAAAACTAAGAAGAAAAAACATATTTACCCTCAAATCATAACTCAATGAAAACAGATTTCATAAAAGAAACCTTTTACTGGAACTGCTATTGTATACTGTTACAGGATCCAGAAAGACTGTAAACCATAAATGTTTCTAGCTGCAGTAAACTTAGGGCTGCGGAAGTAGCTCGCTGGTAGGGCGAGTGACTTGCATACAAGCTCTACACCCAGCTCAGAAGAAGGAAAAGCACCAAGTCCCTAAAAGTATGTGCTGAGACTGCAGTGCAGAACCTAAACTGAGAATCAAGAGTTCTAAATCGAGGACTAAGCTCTATTTATGCCACACCATAAATGGGTCCAAGTTAGAGAACGAGTGTAGAACTAATTCTAACTAGGAAGCTATAACTGGGATTATCCGAGAATCAGAGAAGTTTATGAGAACTGTAGGGTAAGAGTGGAGACAAAGCTGAGAAATGTAAACTAGAATGGGTGGGAAAGAGAAGAGAGTGTTTGAAAACATGGGAATACTGAAACATATGGTAAATTATGAGACAGTTTGAGCTATGGCACAGTTATATAAATTCCTGCTGCAAAATCTGGTGGCAGATTGGAAGCATGTGTTCCAAACAATTCCATAAGATTTTATGTTGAAGTGGAAGAAAATGAGTAATGAGAGTTTTATATCCTCAACGGCATCTGAGTTGCTTCCAAGGTGATTTTAATGCAGTTTTTTAAATGAAAGAAGTTCTGATCTGGACTCAACCTCAACTATTTTAGGACAGATCCAGATGGCTATTCCGACTCACTGAACGTTTTCTCCACATGTAGCCTCCCCGTGAGAGGGCCCACTCCCCTCCAGTGCTCCGTAGGCAGTGATGATTCTGTTGCAGTGAAAAGGAAAGGCGTCTGAAAGAAGGGAGCGGAAGATGAAGCTGAGGCAGCTGGAGGGACATGGTAAAGACCTCGCACTTAAAATTCGGGTTATATATTCTGCTCACACTCAGAGAACAATCACTACCCAAAGAATGAGTGATTTAAATTTTATTTTAAAGAAGGTACTCTGCAACAAGTTCAGAGGACAAGCCCAGTGGAGAGACACAGACCTCTAGGACCAGTGGAATACAGTATAACATTCTCACCCTAGTGAGGGCTTCTGATACTAAATTAATAGGATTTATTGACACATTATAACAAGTTTTCACTTCAAAATCTTCTATTCTTATTTCAAAACCTTTCACTGAAGAGCAAACATGCCAATGAGATAAGTCCAAACTTAGCATTCAAGCATGTGAGATTTAATGGCTGATAGAAAATATACAGATCCATATATAAATTAAATATAAATCTTTTTCCAAATACAGTGTAGATATATATATATGGAGACATATTTACAGTGTAACAAGAATCACAGCATAAATTATTCACACAGCCATTCTAATAAGTTACAAATCACTTGAGTTTTACAAAATGTCGAGTTAGTCTCTTTATATGGCTCATATTTTGCTATTTAAAACAGTATCAAGCTCTTCCTGATATCACCCTCATTAAAACAACAGCTCATTAGTTCCTGGTACCCATTAAGGCAGAGGGCAGGCCACCTGTATGTCCCGGTTACACAAATGCCCACATAAGATGCCAGTGTCTCCTGCAGGACCAGAAATTCTTAAGCCTCAGGACAACTCCTCGGAAAAGGCACGTGCCACAAAATCACCTGCACTGTGGCTTGTCCCGCTTCCTGCAGCAATGGGACACTGGGCGACATTGACCATTCCAGCCACAATACACCTTCCCAGGACCACGTGGATCCACATCACCAAGTTGCTAGGTCTCATAACCCACCCCTGCACCACCGCTGGGAGATACTGTTAGGTAATTTCTTCTCTCAATATGATTTATCAATATGCATGAAAGTGATTCGATATTTTTCAAAGCATGAACTGAGTACCAGTCCAGCACATAAGCCTCATCACAAAAAACCAAAACCAAGTAGTTTGATCTCCACCACTATCCTTTCTTCCAGTCATCCATAGCAACATAAGAATGTAAGAATAATGGTCATTCCCCAAAGACACTGTTACGGTCTCAATGAAAACATCCCTGAAAAGGAGGGGCCTTTGGAAGGTGACTGGCTCTCGGTGCCGCGACCAAGGCCTGCATCCCTGGAGGTGCCACTAGGCAGGGGCTGGCTGGTCGGAGGGAGGGGACACTGGAGGCACCTCTGAGGGGTATCTTTTCTCTGCTCCTTCCCTTTCTCCCTCCAAGCTGTCATGAGGCAAACAGCTTTCCTCCCCCTGCCATTTCTCCCTAAGAGCCAGCAGACCATGGCCAAAACTAAACCCATGAGCCAAAATAAGCATTTCCTTCTTTAGGTTGTGTACATTTTATCCAAGCAATGGAAAGGCTGCATGTTTTCACAATTTAGCCTTTGTTCGGGTCTAGAATGCAGCTCTCTCTCATTCCTTCTCTCTCTCTCTCTCTCTCTCTCTCTCTCTCTCTCTCTGTAATTTTTCCGCAAGGCCAGTCTGAATGTTAGCCTTGAATTCTTTCCAAGCATTTATCATGTATTGCAGTTACTTATTTGTATGATTCCCTTTCACTAGATTGTGAGCTCCTCAAAGGCAGAGACTACATCCTATTCCTATTTCCTAAATTAGTACAGTAGCTAGTATATAGCAGATGCTCAAAATCCATCCATTTAGAATCAACAGAATCTTAACATAAAAGCACTATCTTTGATTTTTTTTTATACTGAATGCTATACTGAAAATTTTACATGTAACCTTAAACACAGCTCAAGGAATATTTTAGTAATATTCCTGTAGAGAGTACAGAATACACATGGCTTTGAAAAAATAGTGTCTCTTCTTGACCTTCCCATAGACCATCTGGAGTAGTGCATTATTTGGATCACGGCTGAGTTATTTTAAATACATGTAAAAATATTCTTATTTATTTTCCAACATATAAAGCATAGATGATTGCGATCATTATCTCAGCAGCAACAGCAGTGTCTATATTAGATGTCTCTTAAAAGAACAAATTGGTTTGTCAGTTTTTTCCTTGTTATTCCTTTCTCCTTTTTTTAAGAGCAGGGAAATTTTACTGAGAGAAACATGGCATCACTGCTACTCTGGTCTTGCCCTCTTTTTCTTTTTACTCTCCTTTTGGTCTTTGGCATCAAGGATTTAGCCTAGGCCCCTTACATGCCAGTCAGATACTATAGTGCTCAGCCACATCCCTGGCCCTTTTAAATTTTACTTTATCTTCCTATATTGCCCAAACTGGCCTCAGACTTTGGCTCCTTGTGCACAAAACTCTCAAGTAGCTGGAATCAAGGCAGGTCCACCCTCAAGCGTCTTACTGACTTCTCATATCCACAATCAGTACAACTCATGGCAAAATTTTGAAATAGTTTATCTTAACTTTGGAAATAAAAAATAATCTAATGTAATTTAATTAAATAAATGCGGTAAAGGGACTATAAACTTTTAAACATTTAATCAAGAATAAGTAATAAATGTGAACTTGTAGCAATTTAATTAACTCTATAAACAATAAAGTTTCTCAAATTTGAGTTCCTGTACCCTAGTAATTCTCTTCTTCAAACTAAATGCCTTAATTGCATGAAAAATTATCACATAAAGCAATGAGACCAAGTAAATAATTTCAGCACTTTACCACAAAACAAGAATTAACTTTTAAAAAATATCCAGAAAAATAACAAGCATAATTACAGAACCATGTTTACAGATCTGCACAGAAACTGCCAACACTATATTTGAAATCAGTGAACCAAAAAGAAATGAAGAATGAATGACACTTTCAATTCTATCACTGAGTGTAATGGGGCATTCACGACAACAAAGGAACAACACAAAGAAAAAGATGATTAAAGTTTTCACAGCAGATTAATGAATCTACAGTTAATAACCCTACTGAGTTAATAAATGACATTATAGTCCCTGAAGAATACTTTTAAAATACTATTTATCCTACAAAAACAAGTGAAATCCTACAAAAAAACAAATGAAATATTCAAACTGGTTATGAATGTTAAACAATTACTGAAACAGTATATCAATTTTCAATAACAAGAAAGAAAGATAGTTTTACAACTTTGGGAAAATCTAAAATTCAACTAATACAATATTTTATTCCCAAAGCTCCTGAACATAAAATTTTGCTTATAAAATTTTGAATTTGACATACAATAACATCAACATGAAGACTCCAAGCAATTCCAAGTTGCTACACTCAAAAGTACTACTGCTACCTCTGCGCAAGGAAACAGCGTCAGAACTCGTGTTCCCTGCCTCGGTGTGCTGCCTGCTCAAAGGCCAAGTATTTTACACTCCGTGGGCTTAGAACACTGAAACCATGAGTGGGCCTCGCCCTGCGGATTTGCTGGGCGGCAGCTCTGGAGGTCAAAGATCTCGGAGGGCTGGGGCGCAGCTCCACGGCAGGACACACACACACACACACATGCACACGCACACGCACACGCACACGCACACACACACGGCCCTGGCTCACTCTCCAGCACCACACCATGGGACAGGTAAGCTTACAGTTTTGAACACCTGAACACCTGAGTCAACAGTTTCCAGAAGCCGTATGAAACACAGTATTATGTACACAAAGGTTACAGATTCAAAGCCATGGTTCAGCTTCAGAAAAAAAAGAGACTACAATGATTTGTCAGTGATAATTAGTACTATAATTTGAAACCTAAAGAAAACTTAAGGCTAGTAGAGCATCCCATAAACTTAAGGAAGAATATTAGTATTATTTGTAAATATGTGATCTTTTTGAAAATGTTCATATGGATTAGAAATTCATCCACATTAGTAGAAGAAATTTCAACATCACATTTGTCATTGAAAGAAATCAAAGAATATTACCATCTTTGAAGTAAAATCTGAAGGGGATATTTTCCAAAGTCTAACAAATAGTATAAAATGAACTTCCTTAAATCTCTGCTATGTGCATACAGGTTCTGGTGACCAATAAGAACTTAGAAAGAGCATTATAAAATAGTCTTGAAATTATATGTATCAATTTCAAATACAAATAAACCTAATATAAAATAGTATGGTCACACAGCCTGCTAAGCATCTCAATTTTTTTTTTTTACAGTACCAGGGATCAAACTTGGGCACTTGTACTTCCAAGGTAAGCACTTGCACTAAATCCCTGGCAAGCATCTCATTTAGATATTGAGAATGTCTTATTTAAAAGTCTTTACAATTCAACATTTACTATATTTCACTGTGAATTTGGATTATAATTACATAACAGAAAATGACTAATTTTTTCAACCAGTCCCAGCCCCTCAAATATTCTCTACCTTACCCATATGATACACACATCTATCATTTCCTCCTGATGGTGTCATAACGTGTTAAATGTTAGGAGACATTAAATTAAAGGACTGTAACCATTTGAAATATGCAGTGACTGGGGAGAAAATAAATCTAAAAACCATAAATACACAAAAAGCAATCAGAAGGACCTGACTCGTATGTTATGACTTGTGCACTTTCTCGAGCTTTCATCAACCATAGTCTGGAAAAGAATTAAGTTCTAATGTCCCAAATTTCCATTAATTTCTTATACATCAAGAATGGCGCTATTAGCGCACCCATCCCCAGGCAAAAACTCTTCATCGTTCTGCATGTTCCATGGATCCGAGAGGCTCCAATGAAAGGCAGCACACGGCTGACACTTTTACTTAAGCAAGAGTTATATGTCAGACTGTTCATTTGTAATAGTCTGGTACTAATAAAGACCCCAAGACTGGTGTAGCTAAATGACCTGTCAGAACAAAATCTCATTTTCAATTCTTTCTTTTAAACATTATTTGTTATGATGACATCATTGGCCAAGATTATTACACTAGTTAACATTTCAGCAGTCTGTGCCTCGCTGACACTTTCACTTACACAACATCACACTTTAACCCTATGATAAAGAGACCATAGTTCATAATTCCTTAACCACTATTCCAAAATCCAAGAAGTTTTGAAAATAAAAATATTTTTGCTAACTCTGGGCCACAATTCATGACCTGAACTGGGACGAGGCTATAAATAGTCTTTATTTAACCCACTTGTAAATATTCACACTTTTCACTGGAGAAATCTTAATGTGCTTGGTTAGGGCTGCTGCCCTGACCCTGACAACAGTAACACATGACACATGCAAATACTTCATTTATTTCAGTTCAGAGACTGTGAATCTTTGTTTCCAACCTCCTTTTACAGTCTAGGAAACTCAAGCGACGTCTTCAAGGAAAAAGCTTGCAGATGAATAAACCAAAACTGTAATCTAAACAGCTAAATCTTATTTTTCTACTCCTGTCAAAGACTGGCCATAAATGAAAAAGTCTTTTTCACCCTGAGGGACTTTGTGATCTATACAATTCCCTGCACATGTAAGTTAATGCAAATTTTCAAAGCATACATATTTTATTCAAATCTTTATTGGTATATTAGGAATACACATCATCATTGCATTCAACATTGAGAGTTTGTACCAGAATATGACACGACTTGATTCTCATTTTCCCCTTCCCCCACCCACCCTGCAATACCCCACCCCCTATATACATAAGCTTTGCTTCCTTTATTACTGTCACATTCTTTTTCCCCCTCGTTATTTACCCCTACACTCTCTTTCCTTTTAAATATTTTCTATTTCACAATATCAACTATATATACTAGCACTCATTTACATCTGCATTTTCTCATACAGAGGAAAGATACAATATTTACACATTTGTGACCTATTTATTTCACTTATGAGAATGTCCCAAAGGTACATCCATTTGAGTATGAATGACTCAGTCTTATCATTTTTAATGGCAGAATAATACTCTATTCTATAAAAGAACTACATCTTCTTTATCCAGTCTCCTGTTGATGGACATTTGGCTTGTTTCCTAGATTTAGAAATCACAAACTGAGCTGCTATAAACATGGGTGCACATATGTCGTGTGATATGAATCTTTTAATTCTTTTGTGTATATACCTAGCAGAGCAATGGCCGGGTCAAATGGAACCTCCAATCCTAGCTTTTTGAGGAATCTCCACACTGATCTCCACAGAGGTTGTATGAGTCTACACTCCCAACTACTCTATAGATTCAGCGCAATCCCGATTGAAATCCCAACAGCATATTTCACAGATCCAGAGAAAACAATCCAAACATTCATCTAGAACCACAAAAGACCTAGAATAGCCAAAGCAATTCTAAGCAACAAGGACATGGTGATGGGTATTACAATCCCGAACTTGAAACTATATTATAAAGCCACTGGGATTTAAAAAAAAAAAAAAAAAACTGCAAGGTACTGGCAAAGGAACAGACCTGAGGATCAGTGGAGTGCATTAGAAGATCCAGAGACACCTCCAGATACACTGAGTCATTTCATCTTTGACAAAGGAGCCAAAAATCCTCAATGGAAGAAAGATAGCCTCTTTAACAAATGATGCTGGAAAAACTGGGCTTTAACTTGCCAAAGACCTTTCTCTTTCACCATGTATCAAGCTAAAATCAAAGTGGATTAGAGACCTAAATATTAAAACAGACACACTAAACCTGCTGCAAAACAGGTTAGGTAAAACTCTTGAAGACACTGGCTGAAGGAAAGACTTCTTGAACAAAACCTCTATAGCACAAGAATTGGCAGAAGTCAACAAATGGGATCTCATTCTATTTTTTAAAAATACAATTTTTATATAAAGTATATTTGTAACTAAGCTTTAAAAAACTACTTTCTAGCCAAAATAAGTGGCAAACACCTACAATCTCAGCTACTTGGAGGATCAAAAGTTCAACACTGGCTGGGTAACTTAGCTACACCTTATCTCAAAAACTAAGAAGGGCTTGGGCTGGGGATTTAGCTCAATGGTTCCGGCGCCTGTCTTGCAAGTGCAAGGACCCGGGTGCAAGGACCCGGGTTCGATCCCCGGTAACCACATACCTATACTGGGTGTGGAGACTCACGCCCAGCAGCAACCAGTACCACATACCACAGTGCCGGGCGTGGTGGCTCACGCCTGTAATCCCAGCACTCGGGAGGCAGAGGCAGGAGGATTGCTGTGATCAGTTTGAGGCTGAGCTCAGGGCCAGCCTAAACTCCAAAGCGAGACCCTGT
>PVIR01028321.1:0-22090 GCA_004026965.1 Petromus typicus | reverse complement strand
ATTCCCCGGTAACCACATAACAATACTGGGTGTGGAGACCCACACCCAGCAGCAACCAGTACCACATACCACAGTGCCAGGCGTGGTGGCTCACGCCTGTAATCCCAGCACTCGGGAGGCAGAGGCAGGAGGATTGTGATGTGAGTTGGAGGCTGAGCTCAGGGCCAGCCTGAACCACAAAGCAAGACCCTGTCTCCAAAAACCTAAAAAAAAAAATTATATATATATATATATATATGTCAGCATGTTTTTCTCCTGACTCACACGTACGAAATTTCATTGCTGTCACTGAAATGAAATTCACATAACACAAAACTGACCATTTTTAAGTGAAGAATTCAATACCATTCGATACAAACAATTCCTCTATCTCATTCCACAACATTTCTATCATCTGAGCCGAAACTTTATACTGATTAAGCACTTACTCCTTTCTCATTCCCAAGCCAGCCCCTGGCAATCACTAATCACTGATCTGTCTCTGTGTATTTATCCTCAATATTTCATATGAATAGAGTCACATAAGATGCAATCTTTTGCATTTGTCACCTGTTTTTGCATTTTTCACCAAGCATAATGGTTCTAAGGTACATACACAATATTGAAAATACCAGTGCATTGTTCCTTTTTATGGTTAAATAATATTTCATAGTAATTCTAGATTGTACAACTTACTTATCCATTTGTGAGTTGCGAGTTGAGGAGCATTCATTTGTATGTCTCTAGTTATGGATTATAGGGCATAGAAAGTATTACTGTGAACATGTATTTACATGTACTTACCTGTTTTACAGTTATTTCAGATGTACATGGAGGAGTAGAATTGCTGGGCCATATGATAATTTTTATGTTTAACCACCTAAGAACACTCCAACCTATTCACATGGTGGCTGAATCATTTTAAATTCCCAACAATGGTGCACAAGGAGTCTAATTTCTCCACATCCCTAATAAACATTTTTTTTTCAGTACCAAGGATTGAATTCATGACCGTGTGCTTGCAAGCCAGGTACAGCACCACTGAGCCGAATCCTGACTCCCTGGTACACATTTGTTCCTTCCTCCTTTTATGATTATAGCCATCCTTGTAAATACATTTTGATTTATATTTCCCTAATAACTAATCACAGTGATGATCTTTTTATGTGGATTTTGGCCATTTGTAAAACTTTTTTTAAAAAAATGTCTATTCAAGTCCTTTCTTTGCTTTTGTTGTTGTTGTTAGATTGTTTAAATTCTTTACTGAGTTGTAAAATTCCTTTATAGTTTCTGATTCTTGCTGTGTACAGTATTTGCAAGTATTTTCACCCATTCTGTGAGGAAATATTTTATGGATCATGTATGTCCCTTGACATACAAAAATATTCAATTTTGATATTCTAATGTATCATTTTTTCCATGTGTTGTGGTGCTGTTACTGTCATGCCTGTTTGTATATTGCCAAATCCAAGGTCATGAATATTTATCCCTACATTTTCTTCTAAGAGTTTTATGTTTTAGCTCCTACACTTATATAAGGTTTTTAAACTATAATAATAAATTTCCACAGAAATAATGTAAACTCTCTGACCCAGATTAACTCACCAAAATCTACCTATCCTTGAAAGACTCATGTGATTCTGTAATGAACAAGTTTAACCAAAACTATGGACAAATCATTCTACTAGATCCTACAGGAACTTACAGATATATTTGTATTTAGTCACATCATAAATTATTTCTAGGTACCCACAGGAAGTATATAGAAAGTGCTATGAGAAAATGCTGAGGACAGAAAATGAACGGCCAGTTTATGAGAAGAAGGGCAGGATCTTTGCAAATAATAATGAAATACCCTCAGGCTTCCAGCATAACAGGATTTGTTGTTACAGTCAATGCAGTCACTTTAAAAATGGAAGTGCCATCACTGAAAACTTAGCAGATCATGGCCTCTGTGAGACACGGACACTGTTGAATACCAGCTTCTCTCTCTCTCTCTCTCTCTCTCACACACACACACACACACACACACACACACACACACACACACACCTGTTTCTCATTGCGCTGGCTCCATCCACCCATGACAGCTGTCAGAAGTTTCCAGGGCTACACGCTTCCTGTCTGCTTCACAGAACGGGGACAATCTCCAGCAAAGATTTGTTTCTGTCTCCATTTGAGGTACGAAACAAATCACATACCTATCCCTGAATCAACAGCTATGGCCTGGAGGTAGGTTTATGTTAACTGCTCTCTTCCTCATTTAGGGCCAGGAATGTTGTTGACCTTCTACCCAGTGGAAGAGATATGATTCTCCAGTGGAAAACTGGGGAGGTCACAAAAGAAAGGGAAAGCCAGGACAATGATCACCGAAGTAACCTCAGAGAAATCTTCACAGAGCAGAGGGAAAGACATGGGCCAGAGGTGACGAACCTATGGCACGTGTGCCACAGCCCACTGTCTTTTATCACTGCAAGCTCTAAAAGGGTCCCCATCACCGTCCAAGTCAGAGGGAATCAAGGAGCAGAAGAATGCAAAGGTCTAATTTAGCAAAACAGGGAGTAATCATCTATGTGAGCTGGACCAGTGGTATCAGGTGAAAAGTTCTCTGAGGAGTGTAATTGGAGAACATATCATGCCTGACTAAAGAGTTTCAACTGAATTCCCTAGGCAACAAACAGAAAAAGCATATGACTTTATTCTTAGGGAAAAGAAATCCTCTAAAACTCATGGAAAAATTTTTTAAAACTTCATCTCGTGCTGGGTGTAAGCATAAATGTCACATGGCTTCTCTTATTTGAGAAATCCAACATATAAATCATTGTAAGAACAAACTAAAGACATAGTAAGCAACAGAGAGGTAGACTTTGTAGAGATAGGAAAGGAATCTGGAGAAAAGGAAGAGTAAAAGTGATGATGTGACTTGTATATCATAATTCCCCGAGATGACTATAATTTTTATGTATGGCAAACATATACTAATAATTTTAGGAATTAGAAGTTAACATATTTTTAATAGAAGAAATTCATTCATTTGGTCCATCAAGTATATTTACTGAGTACCTCACTTGTGCGGGGTAGTGGCTAGTGAGTCAGTGGTGCATATGACAGTGAGGTTGTCACTGTTGTGGACAATATAGACCAGTAGAGAGCTATCTTATGTCATCAGATCCTGATGTCTCACCTGCTGTTGAAAAGCATTAAATTCCAGGCTGGAAGACAGTACATCTGCTGAATTGCTCACACAATGGAAAGTGAGATAGGGATAGTCACCACAGCACCATTCACTAACATGACCTCTGGCATCTCACAGACCAAGAACTTCTAAATCCCTTCCTGAAAAAATCCATGCCTATTTTGAGTGTTCTGGGTCCATACGGTTCTTTTTGTTTGTTTGTTTGTTTTGTTTTTACTTTGTGTTTTGGTACCAGGATCAAACTCAGGACCTTGCACTTGCAAGACAAGCATGATGCCATTGAGCTAAATCTATGGCCCCCACATGATTCTTTACCTACCACAGAAAGGTCATTGTTTAGCCTGGATTGAATCAAGGGTACCTGTGAGCTACTTTAAAGGTTTTATTTACCTCAAACTCAACATAGTCATTTTAAAAATGGAGGATTTTGTTTTACTTCAACTCTAGATCCAAATATTGTCATACAATAGCGAAGCAGAGATTAGATAACTGAGTTACGCTCCCCAAAATGCACTTTAAGGTTTCCTTCATTCTTTTCTCTCACCTTCTCGCTGAGATGCTAAATAAGCTACTCTCAGGTCCACTAGTGATGGGACTTCGGTGGAGATCTACAGACAGCTCTTGGCGGCTGTCACTCCTAGATAGCCTGAGTTCAGAATTTTAAATTAAAACAATTCTGTTCTCCAACCCAGAAAATGTAGCTTTGAATTGGTTGACTGACTAAACCTCCCAATTTAAGCTGGCAATAAGAAGGAAGGGGTTGAAGTCTAGACCAGATTTCTGGGAACCAAAAAGGGGGTACTTACTTATTTCAGCCAAAATTTATCCATGCCAAAGGTGTGCTACGCACAGTTCCTGCCTTGACAGAATGTATTACTTGTGAAGATGTGGAGACCCCAGTCAACAGATCCAGGGCGCTCCCTCAGGCCACATTTTCTCTAGCGCCCTGATGGTAGTAATGCGGGAGGTCTGATAACAAGCCAGTCAGTAATCAATTTCTCTCCAAATAGTGACGGTAGTGATTATGGTTATCTCATCTGAATGAATATATTGAGTCTGGCTACAAATCTTTCAAAAAGAAAACCAAGCAACTCCCCAAATCCACAAGGAAATTCACACATAAACACAAAAAGAAATACAAAGGATATACAAACATCTGTTCAGATTCATAGCACGAAATAAGTCTAAATTGCCTAATAATTGTCTAATAACTTTAAACTGAGTCTAGTATGTAGTTATTTACCTATTTTATTGTCAAAGCTATCTAAAATCAGGAAACCATTGTGCCTATAGATAACAACATATAGTGCACGGAAAAATCTGTTTAAAAGGTGGATCTCATGTCAAAAGTTCTGACCATAATAAAATTACAAAAATAAGTGAATAAATAAAACCAAATGCTACTAGTTATTTTTAACAAAAAGGTAACAGGATATGTCAAAAATACAACGATACACAGAGTCCCGTGTATTGTGGGCAGGAGTACAAATTGGTACAACTGAACTGAAGGGCATTTTGTCTCTGTGATTTAGATTTTCTAATGTAAGTGATCGACTCAACAGTTTAATTTCTAGGAGAATTTTTGAAAGATAAACTATGACAAAGCACAGTGACCTAGTAGAAGCCTGCCTGCCATCAGTTTGTTTACAATATAAACAAGTTGAAGGAACCCAACTGATAAAAAGGAATTCTTAATTCTGTCTAATAAGAAGTTTTTCCCTTAAAAATTGTGTCAACCTTGGGGCTAGAGATGCAGCTCAGTGGTAGAATGTCAGTTTAGCATGCATAAAGTCCTGGATTTAATTCCTAGCTCCACAAAAGGCCATATGTTTATTAACAATGGAAATAGTCTTTTAACCTCATTTAAAAACTATGTCCATGCAATGTCTTTGTGTAGTCTTATTTTTTAAAATAAAATATGTATATGATTCACAGACTAAAGTGGAAAGGAAATCAAACATTTTAACAGTAATAATTTCTGAATAATTATTGCTGAAAGTTTATTATCTTTATACCTGTTTACATTTTCTGAATGATTTTGTACAGTTCCTATAATAACTGTGCATTACTTTTTATTTTCTTTCTTTCCTTTTTGTTATTGTTGCAGTACTGGGTATCAAACCCAGGGCCTTTGCATTGAGCTACACCCTCAACCCTTTTTTAAACATTTATTTTGAGAAAAGATCTCTCTAAGTTGCTTGGCCTAGGCTTCACCTTGAGATCCTCCTGCCTCAGCCTCCCAGAGTATTGAGATTACAGGTAAGCATCAATCAACACACCAAGCTAAGTATGATTACATTTTAAATACTACTTCCCTTCACAACTCTCCTTCACAATAAACATGGCAACCTGTGATGCTGGCTTGCATGAGAACTTGTCCTGGAGGAAAGGTGTGTGAAGAAGTTTGTATACCTCATGGAGGTGGGAGGATGTGGGTCTAAATGAGAAGGCACACACAAGCAAACACTGAAAGAGATATTTTCCCAGGGGACACCAATAGATTCAGCCTGAGACATAAGCCACATTATCTCCATGCACAGACAGGGCCCTTGCATGTGATCCAGAGAAGGGTGAAGAGCTGGTCTGCTCAACTCACAGCTGCAGGAAGGAGTCTTGAGGCGCTGAGGGAAGCTGCCTATCCTGGCCTCTCAGGGAGAGAGCAGAAGTGAGCCTGACACACGTCAGCATAGAACCCACTGGCATGAACGATCGCAGTGAGGAGGCCAAGCCATGTTGCAGGGGGCTGAGTAAGGAAGGGCCTTGGGGGGAGGGTGTGTCAGGGTGGGAAACAGAGTCCAGAGAGGCAGCAGGAGGGACTCTTTTCACGCCATCACAGTCCTGCCTCGATCTCCTTCCACCATGACTTTAATTAGTACTTGTATAGAATTCATCAAATCCCATCTTTAAAGCTAGAGCCCAGAAGCAGTAAAACCTGTTAAATAAATGAAACCTTCAACTGCTCTGCAGATTCAAATCATTAACTCATTGTATCCCCCTCAGTACCATCTCACACACACACACACTCCTTCTCAGTCATCAACTCTATCAGTGAATGTCACCATCACCACCACCACCACCACCCGGCGGCCCGCGCTAATGACCCCACCAGCCTCCTCAGTGCCTCCGTTTCATCTCTGCTCGTCCCCAGCACAGCAGCACACACCGGATCCCTCTCCAGACAGCTCTCGATCCGCCCCTCCGTCCTGCCCATCAACACCGTTTCTGACTCCATGTCTCACATGGAGTAGCTGCTTTGTTCTTGAGCCATTACAAATCCTCTCCCCCCCCACCCCAGTCTGTTCCACATTCTGTCATATACTGTTCTGCTTCCCCCCCCCCCCGTGCCCTGTAAATAGCATGATTTCCCCAATATTCAAATCATTTACCTGGCTATCTCGGGCTTCAAAATAAAATCCATGTTAAACACTCAATAAATGACTGATTGACTAAATAAATGAATGGTTATACATAGATCAGTCTTTTCCCACCCCAAGATAATTTCAAGTTAATGATCCTTAATGATAAAAACCTAATCTCTGTGGATCCCCAGCGAAGATTCAAAACAGGTGTCTCTTGCCTCCTGGTGCCCATCTTGGAACTTCATAACATATTACATGTTGATATTTTAACTGTCTGGCGAGACATGGCCCAAGAGAACCACTGGTATGTATTCTATGCTCACCACTCTTACTTTGTAGATTTTATGGAAGACTCATAATGCCTAAGACTGGAAAGGAACATTTTTTTAATTAGAAAAAATAAAAAGATGGCTGTGGAAATCACATGCCATCTATTTAACTTTGCTATCTGGGAGATATGAAGAGAAACTGTGAAATAATTTATTCCCAAATAACAAGAGGGAAAAAACAAAGTACCAAGGGTCAACTAATAAGATTTTGTGCAAGCTATATGGGAGCAATTTAATTTTCTACTGTGAGAAAGAGGCATGCTATGCTGACAAGGAAGAATTTATAGTAATCAAAGTAATCAGCTCTCTTCAACAAAGATCCCAATATGACACTATCGTCAATAAGCTGGGAAGATGCTACCCAACTGAAAAGCAGCTAATTTCAGAAGTATTTGTGACCCCAGCATCAAGCTATTCCTAAAACAATAGCAAAGATACTCTTTTACACAAAGAAAGGTTTAAAATCCACCTTTCCCAATGCTGTAAAACCTAGAACAAAGAAGCAAGACAGTACAGAGGCTTCTTTTCAATTCTGCTGTATCAAAGGCCTAAAATACAAAACTTGCCCTGATAGATCTATTTAAAAATTAATATCATAAAAGCTAATGATATCTCTTTTCATTGTGTTCTTATTTAGGTAATTTTTAGACTGTGTCTTTTTATTTTATACAAATAAATTTATTAATAAGACAATCATTTATTAATAAGACAACTATTTATTTTTAAATTTATTAATAAGACCACATTTACTTCACCGGGGTTGAAGCCTGTGTTTTTAATATTAGAGTTATTCCTACCCTGCCTAAAAAAATCTGAAAAGGTATCTTAATCAAAACACTTGAAACACAGTAGATAGATATTAAATTAAAATTGTGTCTATACCTATATGCATGCACACCTGAGGGACAGCGTCTCCATTTGTAAGAGAAGACGTTCTAAACAAGGACAAGGTATTGTCCATGAAGAAGTTGCACCTGTCACTGGAGTTTTATTTCCCCTTTGGGTTTTCTCCTCTGTGATAGTCATCAGTGCTGCTCAACAACCATCTCTCATATTCTGCCTTCCAGATTTATGTTGGGGTCGCTTGATGGCTGTCCTGGGTTGGCTGGGGTCAACCTGGCTGTTCTGTAGCATTTATAACTTTACAGAACGCAGCACTGACAACCTCAGTGCAGAGCACTGACTCATGGGTGTGAGACTCTCCAGCAGACTCTTCCTTCGCCACAGTAGCCAGCCATGCACCAGATGGTGGCTGCTCCATCAGCAATGATCATAAAACATTGCAGAGCTGAAATCCCCCATTGTGCCACATGGCATGTCCTATGATGTAATATAAGCAAGGAGTAAATCTTTTTGTAGTCATTAAGTCATAAGCTTGCTAGTGAGTGCAGCAAAAGCTAGTCTATCCTGATTGATGTAGTAAGCGTCTCATTATCACTAGCATCAGGGTTGTCATAATTAATCTTTGTTCACACTAAGATCCCAACACCAACTAATAGGCTCTGTTAGATTCCTTTTGAAACAGCTGATAGACACTAGAACTTTTTTAAAAATGGCATTAGTGAGTGAGATCTTTACTGGAACTCATAAGAGAGGGGGACAAGGAGGCAAGTGGGGAAGACAGAGAACTAACATACATGTGAGGTACGAAACGAAGTAGAGCGACTGGTCACACGGGCCAGCGGGACCAACTGAGAAGTCGCTCAGAAATGTTTCTCCATTTATAGGAAGATGGGAAGGAAAAAGAGGAAGCATGTACCCATCAGTTCATGTCCCACACGAGTGAAAGGCTGGTGACCGGCACTTCTGGTTCTACGCATGCGTGGGCACAGGGTGTGGCCGGCACCTTGTGACCCAGAGAGTAGCCTGAGATGGGAGACAACAGGCTGGTGGTAGAGTCTCCTACACCAACCTAGTGAGAGCCTCACAAAATGCTTCAGTTTACCTAGGTCTGGAAGAAGAAACCAATCCAACTGTGAAGGTCTGAGGCATCTTAAAAAAAATAAAATAAAATAAAGAAAAACAGATCCATCACCTATTAAAAACTGCACCTGCTTCAGTCTGCAACTTTCTCTTTCTCCTAACATGCTTGTTTCTTTCCATACCTATCACCAGGAAATATGCAATATATTTTACTTAGTTTATCCTGTAAGCCACACAAAATCTAAGGGTTTTGAGACATTGCAGTGTTATCTCCAGTACTTAGATTGACGTTTGGCACAGAGTCAGTCAGTCCTCTCTATAGATGGTTTTTACCTTTTTATTTTGATATAATTTCAAAGTTAAAGAAAATTGGCAGAAAAAAGATGTGGAAAGAACTAGAGACACATTAGCCAATTCATTATTGTTAACATTTTACCTTGTCAGCTCTGCCTGTCTCCATCTCTGCCAAACCATTTCGAGAGTAATCTATGACTATCATGCTCTCTTCACTTTCAGATACATAAATATAACTGTGTGTCTGAACATAACCTTGGAACAATTACTGAATCAAGAAACTCAATGTGCATTTGAACATGTCATTCACATCAAATGTTGTCAGTTGTACCAATAATCTCTTTTCTCTAACTTGGGATTCAACACATAATCAACCCATAATCATAACCCATAGTCACACAATGCATTAATTCGTTATGCCTCCTTAGTCTTTTTAGCCTGAAGTATTTCCTTAGCCTTTCTTTCTCTTTTATGACTGATATTTTTGAAAGATGCAAACTTGGTATTTGTAGAATGCCCCTTAGTTTAAATTTGTTTGATGTCTTGTCTTGATTAGATTCAAATGACAAAGAATACATTAACAAAATCTTATCATCAAGCAAGGTGATTTCCTAAGTACAGTGCTCTGACCATTTCATAAGCAGCTGCTCCCAGGACTCACAGATTCAATTCCACCCTTTTTCTTACAGCATCTGAATTCTCACTGCAAGGGACTTCCGGGCAGCACCAAGTTCCTTCCTTCCTACCTCCTGAACTAGCTCCACATAAAAGGCCAAATATATTACTCCTCATTGTCCAGGAGCTCCTGTTTGGACAACTTCAACTTTTACGGCAAAACTGAGAACTAGTTTCCCCTCTACAGTGCACTGAGTACTGAGCTGTAATGCTTTCAGGCCAGCGAGACAATCTCCTTCTTGATATAAGACCCAGAAACTGTCCTGCAGGATGAGCTCCTGCCCTGGACCATCCTGTCCCAGAAGGATCATATCTCACTACATGCTTGCAGCTGAACAGGCCGTGCAGTGATGGAGAAGAGAGTCCCCTGTGACAACCGCTAATTCCAAAAAACCCAGAGAATTACTGGCCAATCTCATCAAAAGAAGAAGAGGGATCCTTAATAAAGCACCCAGTCAGGGTGCAGAGGAAGATATTGCCACTTTTTTTTTTTTTTAACAGAAGCTAGGATGATCAAAAAAGTGTGATTGTGCATATGTGCTCCCAGGGAGCATGAATACTGCTTCACCTCCAAACCGACTGATGAAGTCCTCTCTCTTCTCATATCAAACAGCTGTTTATTAATAAGAAAAAGCA
Source organism: Petromus typicus (assembly GCA_004026965.1). NCBI lineage: Eukaryota > Metazoa > Chordata > Mammalia > Rodentia > Petromuridae > Petromus > Petromus typicus. The sequence continues at coordinate 11,699 of PVIR01028321.1, read as the reverse complement.
TATTAAGTTATCAGTGGGTATTAGCTTATTGATATGGGTCAAAGACTGAGTTGTTTGCATCCTGTTCTATCTCCCCTTTCTCCTTCCAATTGTGGGTAACACGATGCCCTATTAAGACTGTACATTCTCCAACTTTCCTTGCAAATGTGGCCAATGGCATACAAACAGAAAGCATTGGAATAAGCTCCTGTCTCTTTTGTCTCTCTTTTCTTTAAACCAGAGGTGGAGATATATTAGTATGCTCTGAAGAAACCATTTTGTGCCTACAAGGAGCCTTCAGGCTGTAAGAGCAGAAGGTAGAACACTTAAAAGGTGCAGCGCTACACATCACCTGGACTGCTTACCTTTGGTCACTGTGAGACTGCAGAGACAATAACATTTTGCCTTGCTTAAACTAGTGCTATTGGATTTCTAAACTTAAGACTGGCTGATAGAATAGCTGAATATAGATCTTTGAAGCACATTTGTCATGTACTTGACTGTTTCTTTCATATTTGCTATCCTAGGAAATAACATTCAGAAACTAAACAAATGTGGAGAAATTAAGGTCATCAAAATATTCTTTAAGAATAATGTTCATTCTCTGGTTGCTTTATTGTATAATCACCAGAATTCCTCTGTGCAAATATTTTCTCAATGATTCTAATTTTTTCATAGACATCTACAGTTTTTAAAGGAGTTTTATTTATTCCTAAAATATTTGTTGATTTTCCCGATTATGTAAACAATATACATTCTATATCACAGATGAAACATAAGGACAGCATGCAGAGAGAAGGCTGTTAAAAAACAAACATTGGGTGATTCCACTTACATGAAGTATCAGATTACTCAAATTGATAGAAAGTAAAATCCTGTCTTTCAGAGGGTTGGTGTGGGCAGGAAAAGGAAAATTTTGTTTTATAGGTATAGAGTTGCAATTTGCAAAATGGAAAAGTATTGAAGATTGGTTGCACAACAATATAAGCATATGTAAATTCTTCAGTGAAACTGAGAGGAAAGGAATAGTCCCAAAGTCATTCCTGAAAGCTAATATTACCTGTACTGTAAAACCAAACAAAGATCCAACCAAAAAAACAGAGAATTACTGGCCAATCTCATCAAAAGACTCCTTGAATTCTTAATCAAATTCACCAACATAATAGGATACAATATCAACAACAAAAATCAATAATGTTCCTGTACCCCAATAATGAACTCATGGAGAAGGAAATTTGGAAAACAATACCATTCATAATAGCATCAAGAAAAATTAAACACTTAGGAATTAATTTAACCAAGGAAGTGAAAGGCCTCTACATAAAAGCTACAGTACTATGAAAAAGGAGATCAAAGAGGACATCAGAAAATGGAAAGAAAACCCCTGTTCCTGGATAGGCAGAACCAACACAGTCAAAATAGCCAGACTCCCAAAGCTGATAGACAAATTTAATGCAATTCCAATTTTAAAAAGCCCAACAGCATTCCTTAAAGAACTAGAGAAACCAATTCTGAAATTCATATGGAACCAGAGAGAGACCCAAAATAGCAAAAGCAATCCTAGGGCAACAAGATCAAAGCAGGAGGCATCACTATCCCAGATTTCGAGTTACACTGCACAGCTACACTGATCAAAACAGCAGAGCACTGGCAAAGAAACCAGATAGACATGTGGATCAGTGGGACAGAACAAAGGATGAGGCACACTCAGCTCTCTGATCTTTGACAGAAGACCCAAAAAGCAGACATTGGAGGAAAGTCTTTTCAATAAATGGAGCCAGGAAAAGCGGCTATCCACATGCAGAAGATTGAATCTAGAACTATACATCACATCATAAACTAAACTAAAATAAAAATGGATCGAGTATCTAAACATTAAAACAGAAACAATCTGCTGACAGATAAAACAGGTAAATAAATTAAAGACATACAGCATAGCCAGGGACTTTCTGAACACAATGTCATTGGCACAAGGAATATCATCAAGAATCAACAAATGGAATTATATTAAATTAAAAAGCTTCTGGAGCTAGGGATTTAGCTCAATGGTTCTGGTGCTCGCCTTGCAAACACAAGGCCCTGAGTTTGATCCCCAGTAACCACAAACAACAGTACTGGGAGTGGTGGCTCATACCCACCAACAATCAGTACCACATACCACAGTGCTGGGCATGGTGGCTCAAATTTGTAATCCCAGCATTTGGGAGGCAGAGGCAGGAGGATTGCTGTGAGTTCCAGGCTTGCCTGGGCTGGATAGTGAGCTCAAGGCCAACCTGTCTCAAAATAAGTAAATAAAATAAATAAATAAATAAAAAGCTTCTGCTCAACAAAGGAAACGACCAACAGTGTGAGCAGTCAACCCACAGCATAGGAAAAAAATTTTGCCTGATATGCCCCAGACAGAACACTAACATCTAGAATATACAGAGAACTCAAAACAGTTAGATATCTCAAAATAAAACACTCAACCAAAACATGGGTAAGTGAAATGAATAAACATTTCTCAGAAGAAGTACAAATGGTCAATACACACATGAAAAAATGTTTAACATTTCATTAGAGAAATGCAGATTAAACAACAATGAGATTTCATCTTACTCCGGATATAATGGTTATCGAGAAATCAGATAACAACAAATGCTGGTGAGGCTTCTGGGAAAAGAAACCCTTCTACACAGTTGCTAAGAATGTAAACTAGTACAACCACTATGGAAAGTAGTATGCAGATTCCTCAGAAAGCTAGAATTAGAAAGTCCACTCAACTCAGCATTGCCCTTCCAACCATCTTTCCTAAAGGGTTGAAGATACCACGTTATGTGACACATGCGCACTCATGTTCAGGATATCACAATTCATAACAGCTAAACCTTGGAAATAGCCTACATACCCAACCACAGATACATAGATGAAGAAATGCAATATATATACACAACAGAGTACTAATATTGTGGATAAAGTCAAGTCATTTTTAGGAAAATGGATGCAACTTGAGACCATAATGTTAAATGAAGTAGATCGGACACATACACTACAGTGTCACATGGTTTCTCTATATGAGAAACTCAAGTTCGAAATTAAGAAAAAAAAAAAAAGATAGATAATAGGAAGTAGGGAGTTAGGTCCTTTGCAAATGAGAAGGGACCAAGAAATGGAAGAAGAGATTACAGAAGAGGAGAATTTAAAACAACAACAACAACAAAAAAGAATTAAGATGTGTTATGTACATGTTCCAGCTCCCCATGAGGAATGTAATTGTTAGGTACTGCAAACATAATAATAACAAATGAATATTAGAAAAAAAATACTAGTATATTTGACATATTTTATTTTTTTAGTGTTTTGAGATACAGCCTCGCTTTGTAGTTCAGGCTGGTCCTGAACACAGCCTCCAACTCAGCAATCCTGCCTCTGCCTCCCGAGTGCTGGGATTACAGGCATGAGCCACCACGCCCAGCACTGAGGTATGTGGTACTGATTGCTGCTGGGCGTGAGTCTCCACGCCTAGCACTGTTGTATGTGGTTACCAGGGTTCAACTAGGGACTTGCGCTTGCAAAGCAGGTGCCGGAACCACGGAGCTAAATCCCCGACAACACATTTGACATAATTTAGGCTATTGCATCTTTCTGTGATAGCCCATGCTATGTTCCCAGATGCAGCTTGTAGTTTTCTCCTGCTTTCATCCCCTTTTTCTATTTACTCAGTCCACGCTCACTCTACAGAGCTGCTCCTTACTCACTCTTCACTTTTATTTCCTGAAATAAACTTTGCCATGGTTAAAAATACAATAACATAATTTTAAACTGTATACGTAGACCTGGATGAGAGCAAATTTTTGCATTGCGTTTTTCCTAACTAAAAAGTGTTTAAATTGATTTATTAAAGATAAATCTACCTCATTATCTTGATATTTATATCCCCTCAAGCTCCTTTAACCTTTGTTGTGGCCTTTTGGTCCTCTACGCACACTTAAAATGCTGTTCCTCAAGATTGTGTCCTAGATACCAACAACGACAGATCCAGGGTCCTGAGTGTGGTGGACTCACATTTGTGGTCCTCTAGGTCCTCTTCCTTCTTTCTCTTTCATCTCTCCAAACTTCTTTTTTCCTTCTCTAACTTTTTACATTTCCTCCCCTCCTCCCCCTTTAGTCTTCCCTCTTTTTGTCTTCCTATTCTCTTTTTCACTTTGTGTTTCCTCATATGTTGACTTAATTGTTTACACTAGCTATTGACCCCTGTCCTGAAATCCAGGGTCTTTTCTTCCAAAATACACAACATCCCTCAAAGACCTCTTTTTTCTCTATAGTTCCAATTTAAAACAAAAACCAGGGCCGGGGAGTTAGCTCAGTGGTTCCAGCGCCTGTCTTGCAAGCGCAAGGACCCTGGTTCGATCCCCGGTAACCACATAACAATACTGGGTGTGGAGACTCACGCCCAGCAGCAACCAGTACCACATACCACAGTGCCGGGCGTGGTGGCTCACGCCTGTAATCCCAGCACTGGGGAGGCAGAGGCAGGAGGATTGCTGTGATGTGAGTTGGAGGCTGAGCTCAGGGCCAGCCTGAACCACAAAGCGAGACCCTGTCTCAAAAAACCTAAAAAAAAAATTAAATAAATAAAACAAAAACCAAAAAATCTGAAAGAATTCCAATCTTTCTCCCTCTGTGGTCAGATGGGGCCATCACTACCATTCTCACATCTGTGGTCAGATTTCAGTCTCTGTGGTTCAAAGCTTCCCCAGACCACAAGTTAGAGTGCAGGACAGAACTATACTCCAAGATGGAGAGATGCTGTTACTTGAACAGAAGAGGGACAGTAGACAGAAAAGTGCAGAGGGATTCCAAGAAGAGGCTCCATTGTCCTGCGAGTATGTCATGAGGGTCGACTGTGATCGGCACGGTTATAACCCCAGACTCCAGGCACATCCCAGCCACTCAGTATCTTTACCACATCGCACAATCCTGAGTCCAGTTCCCATAGTCCTCACATTCTAGCCTTACCTCTACCTCCCCTGTGTGACTAAACTGAGCTTATTCTTGAGGTTAGATATAATTTTTTAATAAAGACTTCTACTTTCTCAGATTTCCCTGACAAGTGCAAACTGGGTGCCCTTCCTATGTGCCCCACAGAACCCAAAGCAGCAACTCCTCGACTTATGATATGGTTATGTTCTGATAAACCCATCACAAGCTGAAGGTAAAAGCCAAAATGTATTTAATATACCTAACTACAAATCAGTATTAAACATACATAGACACTTATATTAGCCTACAATTGGGCAAAAACATCCAACACAGAGCCTACCTGACAACAAAGTATTGCGTATCACATATAGTTTATTGAATACACTACATTGTAGAACACAGTATCCTTATTTACTCTCATGACTATATGGCTGATGGGAACCTACAGCTCACTATCATTGCCCAGCATCAAGAGCTGGTGTCATACCACATATTGGTCGCTAGGAAAAGATCTAAAATCAAAGTACAGATACTAGTGAAAGTACATCACTTTTGTACCATCATATAGTGGGAAAAAATCCTAAGTCAAACTACCCTAATTCAGGAACCATGAGTACTTCCTTGTTGTTACACGCTGAATTGGTATTTTCTGTTACGTTTCTCACTCCTTCCCCGTCACAATCATACCCCATTTGGCCTCCACTGGGATGTAAACTCCTTAGAGAAGGGACAGGGCCTGCCTTGTTCACTGGCGTGACCTTAATACTGCAGACAAAGTACAGACCAATGTCAGAAGCCCGACAACTCTTTGCTAAGTGATGAGGAAACACGTGAGTATGGTGAGATCCTTGATGTGTTATGGAAGTGATCTCCAAGTAATGTTAGGGGCCATTTAAGGATCATGGATTGAATAAAAATCAGTACAAGTGAACAACAAAAATGAAAGGGCAAAGACCAATGAAAACACTCCCCTTCTAAAAATCCCAGGAAGAACCACGCAAAACTGGCAGAATCAAAATTTTCTGAACTCTGCAAGTCAAAGGTTTATATTGAGCCAAGGATGGTGGTACCCTTTTGTCCAACCTGAACTAAAAAGCGAGACCTTGTCCAAAAAAAAAAAAAAGGTTTATATTGGTCTGAGGAGTATTTATTAAGGAAAAAATTGGTGAATTATGATAAGAAAAGATAACTTAACAGTATTTTAAATTTTTTTCTATAGTGATCCTGCCCTCTCATGCTCCAAGGTCATCTTAAAAAACCCAATGATCTCCAAGCACAGTGAAAAACAGCGGGTTTAAAGTCACTGGAGGGAATGGGTTGAAACTCCTTCAAAGTCTCATCAAAGCATTGTCATTATTTGACCTGTCTGGTGTTTCCCTGGAAGACCTCTCTTGCAAAGCTGTCTTTATTTAACCCAATTCCAGCTCACCTAGTGGGAAAAGCCTTTTCTCTGACAGCCATTTGTAAAAAAAAAAAAAAAAAATTGGCAGAAATTCTTTAACTTCACAGTTGTCTGTGGCTGAGGATAACAGTTGGAGGGAAACAACAGGATAACCAGAGAGCTGAAAAGAACAAGCTGGGAAATGATGACTACAGGGGCTTTGGAAAGCACCAGCATCTTCTTGGGAAACTCTAAGTTCAGATGCTCACATTTGACTGCACGTGTGTGCAAGAGAGACTGGAGAAAGCCATGAGCAATCAATCACCTCTTGCTGACCTGGAGGTTTAACCCAGGAAGAAAGTGTACAGAGAGTGGACAGCTGCCTGGCCTCATGCCTCAATAAGTAAACAGCTTCTCTTGGCAAAAACTGGGAAATTACTGTTTTGGTGTTTTTGTTTTGTTTTATTTTGTTTTGTTTTGAGACAGGGTCTCACTTTTGTAGCAGAAGCTAGCTCTGAGCTCACTAGGTAGCACAGGTGAGCCTGGAACTCACAGCAGTCCTCCTGCCTCTGCCTCCTGAGTGCTGGGATTACAAGTGTGAGTCACCACGCCCGGCACTGTGGTATGTGGTACTGATTGCTGGTGGGCATGAGTCACCACACACATCCGACATTATTGTATGTGGTTACCAGGGATCAAATTAGGGACCTTGTTGCTTGCAAGGCAGGCACCAGAACCACTTAGCCAAATTCCTGGCGGGGGATCACTGTATTTTTTTCCCATGCATTTAATAAAATCTCTAATTATTAGCTAACTACTAAGCTAGCTGACTAATGACCTCAATGGCCACACAACCAAAAATGCCAGCTACACAAAATTAGTTCAGAAATCTCACTAAACAAGTCAACAACAACAAAAAACAGCACAAATAGACCCTGGTTAAAAAAGAATCTAATTTTCAAAACAGATGCATCATATTATTTTAAATGTCCAGGCTTTTAAAATAGAGTAAGATATGCTAAGAAGCCAGAAAATATAATCCAAATGCAGCAGAAAAAGAACTTGTGCATGAATGTTCAGAGCAGTATTTTTTCATTACAGCTAAGAGTTAGAAACAAACCATATGTCTATAAACTGATGAATCCCTAAACAAAATAAAATACATCCACACAATGGAATATTAGTCAGCATAACAGCAAATGATGTACAAATACCTGCCATGGTATGCATAAACCTAAAATGCTCATCTTGCATCTGGGAGACATGAACATCTCTATCAGAAAAGGTATGTCGCATAATCTTATAGAGATGATATTCCAAATTCAGCCCATATGAACAACCCCTGAAAACTCTTAAACACTCTTCTCCAAACAATTTTCTTGAAACAGTTTCTGGTTGCTCTTAGGCTCTGTACCAAATGCAGTGCTCTGAATGGAAGTCGAAGTTTGAACAATTAAAATTTTAACATTTGCGTTTTAAATTAATAAAATGATACGGTCATTGACACTATATTCCCTCATTGATCAGTTTTCTTCTCCTCAGCCCTCAGTCACTAATATGTCAATTTTAAAAGTTGCTTTTAAACCAGATTCACTACCTAAGATGACTTCAGTTAGAGGAGTTGGCTACAAATCAGGAAGGGCTGACTTTTCTAAAGCTTTTAAGTACCCATAACAGTGGCTTAAATTAAAAGATCATATTTTTCTTAAACAATAAGTCCAGAGGTTGATGGTAGCCAACAGTGATTAACCAGCTCAATAATTCTGTTATGTATATGTCATCTTTTTGCTTAAAAATATTTCCAAAATTCATTCCTCTTTTCATATATAATTATTTAAACTAAATTTTTTTAGTATTTTGACATAGGCTTTTAAATTTTAATGTGTTCTTAGCATTTTATTAATAATTAAGACTTACTAATAAAGGTTCACAACATTATATACATCATTCACTATCTTTGCAAAATACCTGGGCACCAGTGCATGCTAGCTAAGGATGGGTGGGCCCTTTGACTTTTTCAAGAGAACAACCTTTTAAAAACTATACAATTTTTGCCTTTTAAGAGATGAAGTCTTGAATTTAGGCAGTAAAATACATTGAACATACATTTTTAACAGAATAATGCCTCTCTTTTCTCTAATTCTTAATTAAATAAAATATATGTAACATAATTTACCATCATAACCATTTTAAATGTACAATTCAAGAGTGTTAAGTATACTCACATTGTTGTGTGGTCACTCTCCAGATCTTTTTGTTTGTTTGTTTCTTCTAAAATCAGAATTTATTCCATTAAACTTTAACTCCTCGTTTTTCATCATCCAGCCTCTGGTAATCAACATTCTTTTTGTTTCTATGAATTTGACTTTTCTTGATAAACACATGCAAATGAACTCACAGTATATGCTTTTCTTGATTATTTCACTTCACATAGTGTCTTTAAATTCACCCACCATTGTGGCACAAATCAGCATTTCCTTCCTTTTGAACCCTGAAGACTATTCCATTGTGTGGATATACTTTATCTGTTTTGACAGTGGACATTTGGTTTGCATCCACCTTTAGGATACTAGAAATAGTGCTGTTGTGGACACAATTGTATAACAGCTGTTTTACATTCTGATTTTAAAATAGTTTTAATATATACCAAGAAGAAATCTCAGTAGAACTAACAGTAATTCTGTTATTAATTTTGTGAAGAACTGCCATACTGTATTCCATAGCAGCTGTGCCATTTTACATTTCTACAGATAGTACACAATTTCTCCACACCCAGCTCATTATTTTCTGTGTTGTTGGTGGTTATGAGGTCATACCTCATTTTGGCTTTGATGCACACTTCTGTAACAATTTTAGTACTGCACCTCTTTTCATATATTGATTATTAAATGCCTATCTTCTGTGGAGAAATGTCTATTCAAGTCTTTTGCCCATTTTAAAATGATGCTATTTGTTCTTTAGTTGTTGAGTTGTAGATCTCTATCTAATCTAAATTTAACTTCTTTAGAGGTACCTGGTTTGTAAATACTTCCTTCTATTCTCTAGGTTACTTTTTCTTCATTTTTTTTTTTTTTTACTTTTTCATTGTTGATTGTGCTTTGATGTACAGAAGTTGTCTTTCATTTTGATGTATCTATTTTGTTGCCCGTGATATTGGTGTCACAACCAAGAAATCATTGTTAAACCTAATGTTATAAAGGTTACTTCTGATATTATTCCCCTATGGGTTTTAAACTTTTAGCTCTTCCATTTATTTATTTGATGCCTTTTGAGTTAATGTTGAATGTAGTACAAGATAAGGATACTACTGCCGGGGCCAGCTGGGCAGAGCAACAGGGTCCTCGAGCCGGAGGGGTTAGGATGTGGAAAATTATTGGAGATAGGACAGTGCGACCTTGGAAGGACTCATCAGTCAATACTGAATGAGCACCGCATTTATTTTTCAGGCCTCTTTTATACCCTAAAAACTAGGTCTGTGAAATAACTTCATCAATCATGCACAAAGGTTAAGAATAATCACAGGATATTTCAAAAGAATCAAGCAAATACATCAACCTGGGATAAACAATTTTCAGTTCTTTAAAGATTTCTATCTATATTCTATCTGGGTTAATACTTCCTTAGGACTTTAACCTAACCACAACTATACGTCATATATTCTGACACAGCTGCTATTCCATCAGGAAAGAACAGGAATTGTGCCATGTTACTTACTTATCTCAAAAGTCAGAGTATAGAAAGTAAACACAATCAGTCTTGCCAACATGGCGCTCTTCTGTTTAACTGTGTGAATTGTTATCATGCACTCCTTGAGGACATATGTCATTTAGCCCACTTCCTCAGGGACAAGCCATCTCAGAGTTAATTTTAAATCAGCCAGGGCAGCAACCACAGAGAGGATTGCAGATCTATGTCATTGACCTTTGATAACCTCCTTACCAGTACAGAGTTTCTGGTGATGACTCAGTGCAGCACCAGAGGTGACCATCTTAAAGGAGAATGGCTAAATTCCAAGGTGTGCTCCCGACATACTACTTCATTTTTTGTGTATGAATATCCAGTTTTCCCAGCACTATTTGTTTAAAAAATTGTCTTTTCCCAATGAATGGTCTTGGCATCTTTACCAAAAGCTATTTCATCATAAAGGTAAGGGTTTATTTCTGAGCTCTTTATTCAGTTCTACTTGTTTATATGCCTGTCCTCATAGTATAACTACATAGCTTCAATTTCTGAGATTGTACAACATTTTGGAAGCAGAAAGCAAAAGACCACCAACTTTCTTCTTTTTTAAAAAATTATTTTGGCTGTTCAAAGTCCCTTAATCTATCTGAGATTTTTGGATGTATATTTCTAGTCTGCAAAAGAAGTCATTGAGACTTTGATAGGGTTGTGTTGAACCTATGGGTTACTTTGGGTAGTACTGACATCTCAGTGCTATCAGTTCTTCCAATCCTGAATACAAGATGTCTTTCTTTTGATTTGGGTCCTCTTTAATTTCTTTCAGCAATATTTTATAGTTTCCAGTGTACAAGTCTTTCAAGTCACTTTTTAAAAAAATTTAAATCTTTATTGGTACATTATGAATACACATCATTATTGCATTCAACACTGAGAGTTTGTACCAGAACATAACATGACTTGATTCTCATTTATCAACTCTTAGAATAAGTTTATTTCCAAATATTTTGTTTCTTTTGGTGCAATTATAAGTGAAATTGTTTTTGCTAACTTCCTTTCCAGATTGTTCATTGTTTATTTTTTTATTTTTTTATTTTTTTATTTTTTAGGTTTTTTGAGACAGGGTCTCGCTTTTTTGTGGTTCAGGCTGGCCCTGAGCTCAGCCTCAAACTCACATCACAATCCTCCTGCCTCTGCCTCCTGAGTGCTGGGATTACAGGCGTGAGCCACCACACCTGGCACTGTGGTATGTGGTACTGGTTGCTGCAGGGTGTGGGTCTCCACACCCAGTATTGTTATGTGGTTACCGGGGAATTGAACCCGGGCCCTTGCGCTTGCAAGACAGGCGCTGGAACCACTGAGCTAACTCCCCGGCCCCCAGATTGTTCATTGTTAATGCATAGAATACAACTAAATTTTGTATATAGATTTGGTATCCAGTACTTTGCTGAATTTGTTAGTCTAGCAGTTTGTGAGTGTGTGTTTGTGTGTGTGTGTGTGTGTGTGTGTGTGTGTGTGTGTGTACAGAATTGGCAAAAGCAGGTGTATTAATCTGCTCAAGCTTCCACAACATGATACCATAGGGTGGGTGTTTTATATTTTATGAACAATAGTAGTCCAAGAACTAGACGCCAGCAGGGCTGGAAACTCTCTTTTGCCAGCAGACAACTAATCTTCTTGCTAAGTCTTTTTTTTTTTT
>PVIR01028320.1:7500-22057 GCA_004026965.1 Petromus typicus | reverse complement strand
GGTAACCACATACAATACTGAGCATGGAGACTCACGCCCACCAGCAGTCAGTACCACATACCGCAGTGTCGGGCATGGTGGTTCATGCTTCTAATCCCAGCACTCGGGAGGCAAAAAGCCAGGAGGATTGCTGTTATGTGAGTTTGAGGCTGAGCTCAGGGCCAGCCTGAACCACAAAGCGAGACCTGATCTCAAAAAAAAGTAATGTATTTGTGAGGAGAGAAGTTAGAAGTTATCCTATACAAAGTTTCATTTCCCTCGTTTAGACATCAAGAAAATCTGAACCTCCATTGATTATTTCAGGTCACATAACTGATTAAATGATAGAAGTGGTCCAAAAAAAATTGAGTTTCCCTTATTGCCACATCAGCTTCTTGTTCCACCAAAAGCAATATAACTCTCTTTTGATTTTAGAATTGGGCCAAAGTCTGGGAATTTAAATTTCTACTAATCGTCAAATATTCAAGAATGGCCCTTTTAACCATCACTTCATGATGAGTCTGTATCATCATCATTATTATGAAATAAGACTTTAATGATGGCCTTTTATTTTCTCTAATGATGTGAAAAAAGTTAGAATCATATTTTCAGTACCTAAAAACAGCTGAAAAAAATCTAGCAGAGCTTCCAACATTTGTGTGAAGTTGGACGTGAAGTGGTCTCTAATAAAACGGCGATCAAAGGGTCTCAATGACTACACATCCTGACTTCCACTATAAGTGATGAGCATATACTGTCCAACTTAGTAAGTCAGAAAAACAACAGTTCTATTGCAGAATATGTGGCTGTGGGGATTTCTGTCCGAATCAGCCAGCCTTTCTCACATTTGATGCTACTTACATCTTGTTCATGCTACATGTTACTTTCTTCCACCATGATCAAGGAAGGATTTTATGAATGAAGTTTTAAGTGTGAAAGATTAACTTATAACAAACTAATAACAATATTAACATCCCTAATAATATATTTTGATATATAATGATTCTACAATATCATTTTCTCAAAATGTATCCATTCAAGTTTTATGGTTTACTGTTTAGTTTATAATGAACCATTACATAAAAAACTAAACAATAAACAGAAATATTTTATGGAATTGTAAGATATTAAAGTAGAACTGACCTTGAAATACAAGAGATTTTAGTTAAGTACAGTGTTTTCCATTTTCTGACAGTTATAAGGAATATATTGTTGGATTATTTGTTTGTTTTTCCACAATGAAGATCAAGGTCACGGCATGCTAAAACTGAGTGATCTCTCCAGTCTGTATACTCTGTTCTGGGACAGAGTCCCAGTACACTTTCCAGGCTGGTCTCGAACTAGCGATCCTCTTGTCTTAGCCTTTTGAACTGACTAAGATTACAGACGTGTGCAGCATTCCCAATTTTTCAGGATGCTTTAACACTAAGCGTTTGGTGTTTTTTTGTTGTTTTGTTTTGTTTTGTTTTTTGCCTGCTTCTAGGTCAGACCTAAATGAGTTAAAAGATATATTTTTTAAATAATCTTCACTTCCTTAATAATTTTTATGACACTATAATCCATGAATTTATCCAAGATCGTTTTTAATATATATAATATTAAAATTTCAGTTATAATGACTGTTTTAAGCCTGTATAAATATAATTTCTTATATTTATTTAGGAAAAAGTATATCAGCTTCAAGACATATATTTTATCCTAATACTAATTGTAAAAATAAGACCCTTCGGGTATTACAAATATGATCATCCCAAACTGGCTTGTGTTCTACCCACTTCAATTATTTTACTTTTCTGTATAATACTGCAAGATCTGTGTTATATAAGAATTCTGTACCCCTAATATTATTCATGAGAATACATGTTGATTCAATAAAAGGAGAGGAAAGTGATTATTATTTCCTTTCTAATGAAGCTTACAATTATCTTCTCCTTTTAAGCCAGAGGTGCACTCAGGGCCATAATTTTGTAGAACAATCTAGGTTGCTTTCCTGGAATTTCAAGAACAGATCAAGCGCACTATTCTGCACTTGAAATTTGGATTGAATTTCCTTTCCTTTTGTCCTGAAATCTGATCGGTCAGTATTCCCAATCATACAGGCTACGTGTGACCATGAGTAACTAATTTCAATTATTATTTTAAAACTAAAGAGATATACTCCATAAAAAAGAAAACTTTTAAATCATAAAGTTTGGCCTTAATATCACTACTTTTCTCATATTTACTTCCTATGCAAAATATAATCCCTAGCACTTACCCACACTTTTTTTATTCAAATCTTTATTGGTACATTATATATGCACGTCATGATTGCACTCAACATTGAGAATTTGTACCAGCATATGACACACATTAATTATTTTATTCCATTCCCTTAACCACCCTATAACCCATGCCCACTATATACATAAGCTTTGTTTCCTTTCTTTGTTATTACCATCACATTATTTTTCCCCTCATTACCACTACACTCTATTTCCTTTTGAATATCTTCTATTTCACAATATTTACTATACATTCTACAGCTCATTTACATCTTCATTTTGTCATACTAGAGAAAAGATATGATATTTACACATCTGTGATGTACTTATTTCACTTATGAGTATTTCTTGAAGGAAAGTTGATTTAAGTATAAATGACTTAATCTTATCATTTTCAATGACAGAATAATACTCCACTCTATAAAAGAATCACATCTTCTTTATCCAGTCTCCTGTTGATGAGCATTTTGGTTGTTCACAAGATTTAGCTATCACAAACTGAACTTCTATAAACATGGGTGCACATAAGTCACTGTGATATGAATCTATTAATTCTTTTGTATATATAACTAACAGGAATAGCAGGGTCAAATGGCACCCCTAATCTTAGATTTTTGAGGAATCTCCACACTGCTCTCCATAGTGGTTGTATGAGTCTACACTCCTACCAACAATGGAGAAGGGTTACTTTTTCTCCACAGCCTTATTGGTGAAGATCCTTTCCCATAGTATTGGTTGTCTTTTTGCTGTGCTGGTGGTTTCCTTTGCTGTGTAGAAGCTTTTTAATAAGATGAGATCCATTTGTCTATTTCTTCTGCCAGTTCTCATGCTACAGAAGTTTTGTTTGTGATGCTACACAAATTCTTATAAAACATTCCCCCCAATTATGTCTAATATTGGTCTGATTTATTTCCTACTCTCCCAGCCATATACTTCACTTCATGGTGATGTCCATTAATTTAAAATGAACTCTTAACAATTATTTTTAAAAGATGGATGCTGTCACCGCAGTAATCAATTACTATAAGTCTATGAAATCAAGCACACTATGCTTCTCTTATTGTACTGTCAGATTTGTCATTGCATTTTAGCTGGGGACCATCAGGAGTGAATCTTAATAGCTAATTATAAGAATCATATCATTTCAGGAAAAAATTTTGTAATATATACCACTGTTATTTATAAAATGTGTTAAAATACATGTGTATAATTAATTGTGCTGATGAATGAAAAAAGTATGTATTTCCAACTACATATACGGTAACAGGTAGGAAAAAACATTTTTAAAGAGTTTAATTTTATAAAACAATACCACTTATTTTCTTTTGTTGAAGATCCAAAAACAGGACTACATGTCTGGGGGGAAATGGCCAGTAAAATTTCAACATGTTATCATTCAGTCATTGAATATTTATGCTAGTATATCTAGATTAAAGGAACTGTGCATATTGCTAATTAGATCGGGTGCTTTCAGAGTGGTATGGCCATAGACAGCTATGTGAATTTCAGAGAAACAAAGATTGTCCAGTTCAATTAGGAAGCTTGTTTAATTAACTTCCTGAAAGTCTCACATAAAACATTTATTTCTATTTTCACAAGTATCTATTTTAATATCTTATAAATTCAGTATAGATTCTTTAATATTTTTGTTGGTACATTTAGAAAAATATTTTGTAATATTTGGTTCATTAATGCCATGAATGACCATAATTTAGATATAAACCCTAATAAATAATTAACTCAAAAAAGAAAAAAAAGTTTGACGGTAAAATGGGGAAAAAAAACAAAACAGAAACAAAGTTTATGTATATGGAAGGTAGAGGAATAAAGAGAAGGCTGAGGAATGGTAAAAAATAAGAATCGTGAAATATCACGTACAGGTAAAATTCTCCATGATAAAGGTGATCGAAATGTATGCCTAAAATACATCAATAAATTCAATGAAGAAAAGTAATAATAATAAGTTAAATGTTTCATAATTTAGGTATACTTAATATTCATATTTATTTCTTCTAGATTTGACTTGCAGGTTTATTTTGATTATTCTAGTTTAGCCCTTTCAAAAGTAAACATTTTTGTACATAATGCCTTTGAATGTTTTTTTCTGCTTTTAGAGTATGTTGTACTTGCTCTAAAGAGAATGTGCTAGTAATTTTTTTAAAAAGGAAACAAAGCTTTATGTATACAGGGCGTGGGGGTTGCAGGGTGTCTGGGGGAAGGGGAAAAATGAGAATCAAGCTATGTCACATTCTGATATAAACTCTCAATGTTGAATGCGGTGATGATGTGTATTCATAATGTACCAATAAAGACCTGAATTAAAAATTTTTAAAAATTAATTCAAAACTAAAGGCTGGCTTTTCTTAAGCTTAGATAAAAAGACAGAATATCTATTATTTGGAAAGAAAAATATGATATTAAAATTAATCACTCAAGATATTTATTTTTGAATATGAATTTTTATGTGCATTAGCAAGAAAACAATAAAGGCTATTTAAATTGTTTAATTCATAATTGAGCTACAAAAATTTGTTTTTAAAGTTTTACTCCTTCAATAATTCTCAGTTTTGCACAGATATTTCTTTCTTCTAGAAGCAACCTTTTTTTAAAAAAAAAAGTAAAGAAAGCCGACAGTAGGTTAAATGCCTTCTGTTGTAAATTGATAAAATTAATTGTTCAAATGTTTTCTCAATGTAACTAGTAGAAGCAGTACCTGAAGAGTTCATAATATCATTAAGAAACAGTTTTAAATACTCAACTTTGTTGAGAAACCTAAAGTGACATATACTTATAAAAATATCCACTTATTAATCTCTACAACTGCTTATGTTTCTTTTTTGTTTTTTCAACAGTTAATGATTTATTGCAATGCAGGGTGGGCTATGATTCAATTGGCTATTTTTAGTCTATGTAACTTATATTTTTAATAACTATTTCAAGTAAGAATAAAGCCTCAGAGAACCAAAAAATGAAAAGTCATGTGAATAAAATCAAATACAATTCTTGATCAATAGCTTAAAATAATCAAAATTTAAATAAATTATATTTATTTTCTTATTCTATAATTAATTAAAACACAATCATTAGCTCTGAAACAGACAAGTCAATATCAAAAGACTATAAGATGGTCTATAAGTCAATATCTGACTATAAGTCAATATCAAAAGACTTACTATTGTTAAATCTTTTTTAATTGTATCAGTATTTTTCAGATAAGCAATGTAGAAAGCACAAAAGATCTTACAATGTCTAGAAGTATACTGCAGATTGAAAATACATTTGGACAGCTGTGTAGATATTTTCTCAAAAATGTAATTTAATCTTTGATATATGTAAATAAAAATAACTACAGCATAGAGTTAATTTCAGGATAATATACTAGCATATAAATGTTGACATTCATATGACCACATGTGAATACATAATTGTTAAAGCATAAGCTATTTAAAATTCAGTCAGCTGGACCTAAAAAGGAGAAATTGTAAATCACTGTGTGAAAGATGCAGTGGATATCTAGCAGGGGAGAAAGCAGGAGAGGATATGAGCAACTCATGCAAAAGTAGAGCAAGACAGGCATAAGGCATCATGAAGATAACGGGGAAAGAAGCAATGAAAGAAAAATTACATTGGAGTTGGATAAAAAAAATAAATAAAACAAAGGTTGATTCCAAAATTTCACCTGGAAAATGGGTGATGCTGCTGAAATTAAGAGAAATTTTGTGCTAGAAAAATAGAATGATGAACCCAAAAATATGATTTCAGTTCACACAAAGGATGTCCAATGTGCCAAGTAAAGTTATAACACGATCCTTGTCCTCTGGTTTTAAGGGAAGTAAAACAGTGCATGCTCCTCCTCAAACAAGTGTAATTTCTCAATTATTCCCAGTTAAAACTGCTCAACTGTCTCACTTTTGGAAAAAAAAAAGCCCTCGTGTATACTTAGTCACTGATTGGTGCTGACCTGATTTATACTCTTCACAGTGAAGCATTATGAAAAATTTGCAGAGATACTCAGCATTCATTTGTTCATTTTAAATTCATTATATAAGTTACAAGTAGGCCTTTTGTCACTGGTTCCCATTTTCACATGAAAAGTGATGTGGCTACTGGAGATTGACTCCACTGGCCAAGTTTTAACAATCTCATCATGATTATACTGGAATATTTCCATAATATCCTTTGCTGTCTGGAATTCCTTCCTGGAACCCAATCACATGGTCAGTGCAACAGACACCCTTTTCTCACTAGTGTTTTCACTTCCTAGAGCTCTTATTTTCTGCTTGCTCCATGCCCAACCCCCTTCTCTTTCTGTGCTTGTTCCTTATTGTTTCAATTTTAAATTTCCATTCATATTTTCCTTCTATTGTCATTCAACATACTCTCCTAAAGGTACATGTTTCCCATAAAATAAGATATAGCTGGATATAATTAACCTTAAAACCTAGAAATGAAACATGCCAGCTTCAATCAGCCTGACCTTGTATTTGATCACCAACACTGAAAGAAAAGTGAGTATATACCTACAATGAATAAGTATAACCACACTTACAAAAAGGCTAAACAATACCAAAACACCACAGATTCTGTAAAAGTAACACAATATTTTCATTAATTTACCATTTTCTATATCTCTACAATTCACTTCACTTCCATTGATTAGTGTGCAGTATTACAGATAATACCAAAAAAAATAAAGATAATATAGGGCCAGGGATTTAGCTCAGTGGTTCCAGCACCTGTCCTGCAAGTGCAAGGACCCAGGTTCGAGCCCCGATAACCACATACCATACTGGGCGTGGAGACTCATGCCCAGCAGCAACCAGTACCACATACCACAGTGCCGGGTGTGGTGGCTTATGCCTGTAATCACAGCACTCGGGAGGCACAGGCAGGAGGATTGCTGTGATGTGAGTTTGAGGCCAAGCTCAGGGCCAGCCTGAACTACAAAGCAAAACCCTGTCTCAAAAATACCTCAAATGCAAAGAATGTAAAACTTCATTCAGATGAATTTGCTATGTCTAATACTACTTGTTATAGATGCATGTCATATACACAGAAAAATTCAGATAAAGTTCATTTCTAAAGATCTCTTCAAAAATAAAATGTATTGATTGTAATGGCATGTTTCATTATCAAATATGCATAAAACGAACTTCCATCTTGACCAAACATTAGCAAGTTTTAATATTCATTTAACTATTTATACACCTACATGATCTAAGAATTTTCTTCAGCACAACCTGTAATGCCACTCATAATTTTATTCCTCCTCTACTAACCACACATTTCACATACTAAGTATCTTGGAACACTTGCCCTACACCTCCACATTGTAAGGTCATATAAGTTTTCAGAGTGGATTATGAAAGCATTCTAGAATACTATTCTTGACCCAAATGGCTAGCAGAAATTCAGTTGTGGAGATGACTGTACACCCTCTAAGTATTTTATCTTAAATCTTAAATAATATGTAATTATCACCTCTCAGAAGGATCTCCAAAATAAACTCAGACACTTTCAAGAGGGGTATTGGGGTTGGGCATGGCACTCATGGCACTTTCAGTCTCTCCCTGAAAGACTTACCACAATGTAATGTACTTATACATTTTCTCAGAGAAAGCTTCCTAAACTAAAAAAAAAAACTTCAAGTCATCATCTTTTCTTGTCTTCCAATGGCCACTCATTGTATCCAAGATAACTTCCAAACTTCTATTCAGGCATATATATAAACTTTCTTAATAGTTTTTGCTCACTGCATTCTCAGTGCTTACCTATTCTATTTGCCTCCACCTCAATATCATCCTACACTTCAATAATGTTAAAACATGTCGTGAGATGCAGAAGTGATGAGCTATAGGCAGCCTGAACTCACAGGTTTCTTTAAGTATTTATCCAAAACAATAAATTTAGACAGGCTTGGATTGCAAAACTGTGTTAGAACCCATGCGGCCCACTGGAACAAGCAGGAGACAGACAGGGCAGACCTGGAGCAGGACACATTCTTGAGTAACACTCTGTCCTGCCACAGAAATCCCCACATCTAACTCTAAGACATGACTGCCCCCATGCCTATTACCACTCTGCTTCAAAGAACAAAAATAAATACACATGTTGACAAAGGGAACATAACTGAAGGTGCAGAAGTAAACTAAGGCACCGTTAGCCATATAATTTCAATAAAGAAGCCAAAAACACACACTAGAGAAAGTATAACCTCTGTGACAAATGGTGCTGAGAAAACGCGTTATCCATGTGCAGAAGAATAAATCTAGATTCAAATCACTCATATTCTACTTACATCAGAACAAAATGGATCAAAGATCTTGTACAAAAAGGAAACACTAAATCTGCTATATTATAAAAAACTATAAATATGCTGAGGTTTATTGAATCTTACATTTTGTTTGTAAATTGTGATATGCAGATTAAAGTTGTTTTATTAAGCATTCTTACATCTTAATCATTTAATAAATTTGTTTTATTAAAAAATAGACCAAATAAAATTGGACAATTCAAATTAATATAAAATTCTCAAAAGAAGAAATACAAATCATCAATAGGTTTAAAAAGAAAGTTCAACAATTTTGGCCATTTGAGAAAAGCAAATCCAAACAACACTGAGTTTGCATTTTACCCCGAGGAGCGGTCATTATCAAGAACTCAAAAACAACAAAGAGGGACAGAGTTGTAAGGGAAAAAAGAAACCTTCTGCATTGTTGTTGAGAATGTAAACTAGTATAACCACTGAAAATCAGTGTACAGTTTCCTCAAAAACTAACAACAGAATTTCTGGTTAACCTAGAAGTAACTTTTCTGGATATATCTTGAGGGAGTGAGAGGGTACCAGACAGCAGTGGTTTGAATACAGCATTAATTCAGCCACATGAGGTTTTGGGGTAGGCCTGGGAAGAATCCTGGGAGTTCCCGTGGGATTCAGTGGGAGACTGGGCTCCAATGGCCCCGAATGAAAACAGACTCCAAGACCCTATTCCCTTTGCAGTCTTCAGTCTTGGTATTCAGAAGACATGAATATATTAGAACGTGTAGTCAAGCATAATTTTAAGAAAGAAAAAATAAGTATTCATCCAAGAGCTAATAGACAACTCTAAAATAACAAATTTAAAAATTATTTATCTAGAGAAAGGTATAAAAGTATACAATAATGGCCTAAAAAAAAACTTCATAAAAGTATTACAGAAAACACTCAAATCTGTGAACAACCAGGCATTTATAACCTCAAATAGCCTTGAACAGAAAAGAATCTCCTTGCAATGTACCATAATCAAAATATCAAAAACTAAGAACACAGAATGAATATTACAAAATAAGTTGCTGCTTATATCTAGATATCCTTCTAGATCCAAATGTTTTGAGGAGGGATTTGGGAGAGGGGCTGGATCATGGGTGTGTGATGTTGGATTATGGTATGTAAATGTGGATAGAAGTTGTGTATAACTAAATTAGTCCACTGGTTTAGCATGGGAAGGCCTACCCTGGGCACAGGTGGTACCAACTAAAAGGCTTGCAGCCTTAATGGAATAAAAGATAAAGGGAGACTCACTACTTATTGCTTCTTGCCTGCCTTGTCATGTGCTGTTTCTTCTTCTCCATGCCCCTCTGTCATGTCACCCTGCCTTGGAGACTAGAGACTAAAACTTCTACAAACTATGAGCTACAATAAATCTTCCATCCTTTAAGCTTGGATGTCAAGTATTTTGTCTTAACAACAAGAAAAATAAGTAAGATAATGCTGTTAGACGAAATACCAAAAATCTGTAAGGGCAAACCCGTCAGAATAACGACAGATTTCTCAAGAGAAACCTTAAAGATCAGGAAGGCTTGAGATGAAGTTTTTCAAGCTCTGAAAGAAAATAACTGTCAACCTGAATTATGATATCTGCAAGTCTACCTATCCTTTGAAATCAAAGACTAAACTAAAGAAATCCATGACCATTACTAGCACTGCAGAAAATACTAAAAATAATCTTTAAAAGAAACAAGGACAAAAAATAACTATGAGGCCAAGGGCAAGCATGAATCTCACTGGGAAAATAAATGAATAAGAAATAGAAATGAAGCAAACAATGAAAAAGCAATAAAATGACGGGTATTAGTACCTAGTTTTCAATAAAAAGACAATGTAAATGGCCTTGCTATCCAATTAAAAGACACAGACTGTTAGTTTAGATCAAAACACAAAATCAATCTACATGATGTCTGCCAAGACACACAGACTAAAAATGCAAGAATAGAAACTCATAACAGCTGTAGCCCCAAAGCAAGAAGAAACCTCTATACTTACATTCAACACAGTTGACTTCACAGTCGAGACAAAGAAGTCCACTGTATATTAGCAAAGAAAACAATTCACTAAGGAGATATAGCAACTGGAAATATATATGTACCAAATGTTAGCATGCCCTATTTCATAAAAGAAATACCACTTGACATTAAAGCACAGACAGACCTCAATATCGTCCAAGTGGGGGAGTTCACTCATTTTCACAAATAAGTCAACCAGACCAAAAAGTTCAACAGAAAAACATCAGAATTAATCTACACTTTAGACCAAGTGAAATTAATAGATATCTACAGTGTTTCATACAACAAGAGCAGAATACGCACTTTCAATAGACCAGGGAACTTTCCAAAATATAAGCCATTATTTGGGCTCAATAAAGGAAGTTATAATAAATAGGAAAGAACTGAAAAAATGTCATATGTTTGATAAGATCACAATGGAATGAAACTAGCAATTAATAGCAAAATAAACCACAGAAAATAGTGACACATGCAAATTGAATAACCTGCTCTTCAGCAATTGATGGGTCACTGAATAAGTCAGTGCATACATCTTAAAATTTCCTGAGAACAAAATGATAGTGGAAACACAATATGTGAGCAACTGTGAAAAACAATGAAAGAAGTTCTCAGAGAGAAGTTTACAAGTTAAGTATCTACCTTAGAAAAACAGATGATATATTTTAAAAATCCAGTGATGCAACTCAAAGTCTACAAAAACAAGAAAAAGCAGTCCTGAAACCAGGTGAAGGAAAGAAGCAATAAAGATAAGAGCAAAAATGAATGACACAGAAACTAAAACACAACACAAAGTATCAATGAATCAGTTTTTTTCATTGGTGATTAAACAATAAATCCTTAGACAAATAACAAAAGACAAAAAAAGAAGACCAAAAATAAGAAAACTAGAGATGATGAAGTAAAATTACAATAGATACCACTGAAATCCAAAGGAGTATTTGAAATTATTTTCAAAACTCGTATTCCAAAAAATTGGAAAATCTTGAAAAAAAACTGATGCATGCCTAGATCTATGTCACTGACTAAAATTGAAGCAAAAAGATATTTTTAGGGAAAAAATGAGAATTAAGTTGTGTCTTATACTGGTACAAATCCCCATTATGGAGTGCAATCATGATGTGTATATTTAATGTACCAATAAAGATAATAAAAAATAAAAAATAAATAAATAAATAAATAAATAAATAAAACTAAACATGAATAACAAACAATCAATTATCAAAGCCCTGATAAATTTACTGCTTTTTTTTTTAAATCTTTATTGGTACACTAAATATACACATCATGATTACACTCCATAATGGGGATTTGTACCAGTATAAGACACATCTTAATTCTCATTTTTTCCCCTAGCCCTACCCACCCTACCACCCCCCATATAAATAAAATTTGTTTCCTTACTTTTTTGTTACAATCTCAACATTTCCCCCCTTCACCCTATTTTACATTGAGCATTTTCTATTTCACAATATATAACATACAATGCTAGGACTCATTTACATCTTTTCCTTTAAAGAACTAACTCCAAAGCTCTTCAAATCATTTTCATGTAATCACAAATGAAAGAATGATTCTCAACACATTCTGTAAAGTACATATTTTCCTACAACCAATGAAATATAAGGACTCAACAAAAAGGAATACTACAAATCAATATCCTTAATGAGTAAAAATCCTATAAAATTCTCACAAAAAACATTCAACAGTCCCTTAAAAAGATCATACATCACAACTAAGCTTTCATCCCAGAACTGCAAGAATTATCCAACATGTGTAAATCAATAAATGTAATATATTACATAAATAAAATAATAATAATAGTAAATAATTTTTCCCATTCAGTATATTGGCTATGCTTTTTACATATGACTTTTTTCAAATGAGTTACGATTTTTCTGTATCTAGTTTCATCAGTGTTTTTATCTGAAAAGAATGTAAAAAAATAACCTTGAAACTCCACCTTATCCCAGTCAGAATGTCTGTCATCAAGAACATACATATACACACAAAGAGAAAAAGGAAATATTTTTCCGTGGGAATGTAAACTATTAGACCCACCATGAAAATCACTATGAAGATTCCTCAAATAACTCGAAAAAGCAAATGCCACTTAACCAAAATTCTACATCTTCGGAATATCTCTAAAGGAACGAAAAATATCACAGTATAATGATACATATTCATATTTATAGTGCACAAGTCATAATAGTCAAGTAGTGAAAACAGCCTAGATGCTCATTAACAGATAAATGAGAGGAGTAGCTGCATCATGTGTGTGTGACACTGGATCACAGATGTGCAATAATTGGATTAGGCCACCATTTGTATTAGCATGGTTCTGCGGGTGCACAATGGGAAGGCCCACCCCTGCTGTGGAAGGTATCAATGCACAGGCTTGTAATCTGAATGAAGTATAAAATATTTGAGAAATTTTATAATAAAATCTTGCAAAAATTTTAGTTACAAAACTCATCAGATTATTTTTTTCTCATGTTTAGAATGTTAAGCTTAGAAAAGGAGCAGCTTTTTAACAAAAAGCTGTAGTACCCTGGCTTATAAAATATATTAAACAAGTGTAATTTTACCCTGCTGCAACACTGCACAAATGCACATACAATATTATAATGAAGTACTTAGAAGTATTCTAAATTTACCATATAACAACTTAGCCATCAGTGGAGAATTGTGACATATGCTAAATAACAAGTATGTGTCAAAGCCAAAGGACTATAAATTTTATGTCACAGTGCTTAATGTATCCTACCTCACAGAAGTTGTTACGCTCTTTTCAAGCTAACAAGTGAATCTACTCTGATGTTTCAGGTACAGAAAGAAAATCAGACTCCTGGATCTGAGACAAAAGATGTTCTGAGAAGCAGTGATACATTATTACTATTTGTAACATATATGCCTAATAATAGCAACCAGAGCATCAGCATCTTCCTCTTCTCAGTTTCCTCAGAGTGAGGACCAAGGGCCAGAACCATGGGGGAATCTTTGGCTCTTACAGAGGGCAGTAACATTTCTCTTTTCTCTGGAGAAAGACATTGTGTCCTCAAGGCTATTTGCCATATGAATTAACTTGAAAAATGACACCAGAGCAAAAGCAGTGTATCCCTCCGCTTGCAAGGTAGATAGAAATGTGAGAGGCCCAAGGAAAACTGTCTCATTACAACCACTCAAAACATGAAAGCCTTTTCTCAAGAAATAAGAAAAAAAAAATACTGAGATACTGGGAGGGTCTCCTACTTAGAGCAGGAGTGCTGAGGAATCGACAATGGTATCAGTGAGGGGGACCAAAAGCTAGCTGCTAATGGCAGAATTTATTGGGGTGGAAACAGATTCTCATAGCAGTGAAATAGAGTCATGAGGGCAACAGGCCAAGCTCAGGAGAGGGGGAAGAGAAATCTCATTATTTGTGGGGCAAAACTGACACAGTTAACCATTACATCTGGAGGAGTCAGAGTACCATGCTAAGCAACACCTTAGTCTTAAAGATGTGTGTAACAAGGACAGCATCCAAACAGGCAGTTATCTAGGGAATGGGAACTAAGAGAAAGCAGAACAGACAAGGAACAAAGACCATTATCACATCACCCTCAAGCACTAGTGGTCCAGGGCTTGCTGGACCCTCAACCACCTGCACCTGGAGTGACTCAGTTTTCCCAAGTCTAAGGCTCAGTGCTTAGTCATATGTTCCCGGTTCCATCCACAAGATACTTTGCTCTGTGTGTTGTAGAGCCACATCTGACTCTGCAGGAAGCATCCTCTGTGTGAAAGGTAACAGCCAACAGAGGAAAAAAAAAAACAACTACAGTCTCATGTCAGAGAAGAAACTCTGCATAAAAATATGCCGAAGTATGAGACGGGATGATTTTTCCCTTGGAAGCTCTTCAACAAGCTGCCTACAAAAGGATAAGAGAAATGCCCTATGTATTTTCCAAAGACAGTAACACTTTGAGTTAAACAGACTGCACTTTCAGTCTGTCACA
>PVIR01028320.1:0-2500 GCA_004026965.1 Petromus typicus | reverse complement strand
CCAGATGGATCTAAAGTTCATGACTGATAAATCACAGCATGACCTCTACATATGGCCTATTAGACTAGCCCTCTAGAGAGAGTTCCTCACTGCAGTCTCCCTTACCTTGACCTTTCTCAGCTTGAAGCAGTTAGATTGAAACTATGTCCCTTCTCCCTTAGCTACAGTTAGGAATACTGTAACAATAAAGCTTGTTAAAAAATATTGTAAGGCAGGTAGGCAAGACCAGGGCCTCACCCCAGAAGACAATTGAGGCATACATACTGAAAAGTCAGGATTCAAAAATGAAGCACTTCTACACTCACTTACATCCCTTAGGGATCAATAGCATTGATTGCTATTCTAAATAGACATTAATCATCTTGGATGAAGGGACCAAAATCTCCCTAGCCTATTCTTTCCTGGAAATCCTTGTTCATTCCATTCCTCCATTGATCCCATTTAATCAGTATTACCTAAGTGACTATTTCATACCCACCTTGTGATTTTCCATTAGATTACTATTATGGAAGCGACCATATTTGTAACATATTGGTTGAATACAGTTTTTTTCCCCACCTTCTAGTAGCCTCACTTCTTAGCTTTGCTCCTCTGAGAAGAATGATTCACAGGCAACCGGTTTCTGGGCCCCCTTTTGTCCCTCTCAGGCAGAAGCTGTCTTTTTCTAAATAAATTCTTCCTACTTTTCTATTGTTCCTAGAATTCATTTGATGTTAGAGAACAAGAACTTGATGGGTTGGACACCAAACAGGTTGGAATTTTAATATTTCCTGTACTTTATTAGGTGTTCTAATCATATGCCATATATCAGTAGGTGGGCCCACTAACCATTTATCACAGATGAAATTCGTAGATGAATTTGAGTGCAGGAAAATGCTTCCATTATCAAGGCAGGACCCTCTCACCTGATCATTCCACATCTAAATTCATATCATTGGGGGAAAACTCATCTCTAAACTTTCATCTAATTCAGACTAAGTATGGGAGAAAGTGCAGTGAGAACCTTGGCAGAAATATCAACTGCTTGTTGCTAACCAGGTGTCTCCATAATCCCTCCAGTAAGCCCTCAGAGCCAATGAAGCTTTATCACCAACCACTAGTGCCTTGGGGTCTGTCCCTTCCAAGGCGCAGCTGTAGCTTTAGGGATGTACTTGCCCAGAAAAGGGTTTCAGCCCCATGCTTCTCAAAGTAGTTTTAGAGAGGTTTCACCCTAATACACTCTGGCCTAGATAATGCATATTCTACAGTTACAATGATGCTTATTTTATGATTGATTTCTAATTAATATTCTTCTCTAGATTTCAATGAACTCCTTATCCTTTGCTACTTAAGTTTATGATCGTCAAGAGAAGTACTGAAAAAAATATATACCTGAGGGGAAAGAGGAGCTTAAAAATGATCATTATAAGACCTAAGACGTATGACTTAATTAAATCAGAACACACTAGATATGTCATTTTTAATTTAAAGCTCAAAAAATGACTCTTCTCTCTACTATAGAAATTCCAGGAACTATCAGTTACAGGAATTTCTAGTAACCTGCAAATGAATATATATATATTTTTATCTTCCCTGTTGTAAAGGTACAGCTTTGTGTTACCTATTCCTTTAATAATTTTTCCCAGCATCTGGATAGCCAAGATTTTTCAGTTTGTATTCTCTATCTGATATTGACAAGAATAAAATCACAAATTATGCCTGACTCACTTTTCAGATTTCCTTTTATAAATAAGATACTATGCCTCCTAGTCACCATGACAGCTGTCTGCAGTGCCTGAAAAGAGGCCCTTCCACTCTGACACTCTTGTCCTCCTCAGATTCCACTATTTGCAGTTGAAATGAATGAATGCTAAATTATATTTTTATTCAAGGCCTTCTGCAAATGGATTTTCATTCAGGTTGCTGCTGGAATGTGAATAATTTCCACACTGCATTCATTAGTCATAGAAACAAGCAAATAGGATTTATAGAAAATAATTGAATCATGTGGTTATTCTCTTCTTTCTGGTAGTATTATTGATTTCCTGATTACTTCCCATTTTCTTTTCATTCTAAGAACATAAATGATAGGCAAGAAATTTGCTAATATCTAATTAAATAATTACCATCTTTGAATAAAATATTTTATGTGAGTCAGACAGAAAGAATATATTTCTACAAGATAAATACAGTGAAAATAAGAACAAAAGCATCAATGAGTAAAAAGAAAGGATTAAAAAGAGAAGAGATCACAAAAAGAAATGCATATTACGTAAGTACTATAGCATTTATAACTATAAAGAATGCAGGACACTTTATTGTACTATTTTCATATAAGTATTATTATAATGTAATTATAGAACAAACCATATGTGCTATAATTTGACAATCTTCCCTATGATGTTTGTTCTAGTCTTAACTTTTTGACTCTCTAATATTACATACAAAATATGCAAATAATGCAATATATAAATAATACAATATATAAAATAATATAATATATAATTACTTTATTATAATT
>PVIR01028319.1:0-22076 GCA_004026965.1 Petromus typicus | reverse complement strand
CCCAGTTTTTCCAGCACCATTTGTTAAAGAGGCTATCTTTCCTCCATTGAGGATTATTGGCTCCTTTGTCAAAGATGAGGTGGCTCAGTGTATCTGGAGTAGTTTCTGGATCTTCTAGTCTACTCCATTGATCCTCGGGTCTGTTACTTTTCCAGTACCATGCAGTTTTTATCACAGTGGCTTTATAGTATAGTTTCAGGTTCAGAGTTGTGATACCCCCCACCATGTCCCTGTTGCTTAGAATTGCTTTGGCTATTCTAGGTCTTTTGTGGTTCCAGATGAAAGTTTAGGGATAAATATATCATTTTAAAGGATGATTTGTGAGGGCTCAATGATATGTAAACAACACCATATTCAGAATCTCCAAAGGACCGGAATCACTAAAAATATATACACAGATAGGTTTATTTAGTAACTGGATGAGTAATTTAGCTTCAGAAATTGGCCCACAGTTAAAGGAAGCTGCTGTGGGCTAAAATGGGGATTTGACAACCTGCAGATCCAAGCAAGACCAAGAACTCAGCCCAAATCCACAGGCTAAGGACCAGGGAAGATTATGTTGTAGTTCAAAAGGTTGGACACAAAAAATTACATAACAATGTCCAAGCTTGAAGGTAGTCAGTAAATACAATTCTTAGCTCGGTTTTTTTGTTTTTTCCAGAACCTCACTAGGGTTAGCCCACCTACATTAGGGATCTAGCAATCTTCTTTAGGTTGTCCACAAATTATAATCCCATCTAGAAGCACCTCACCCAGGAAGGCACACAAAGTGAGCTGTCACAAATATAAATACTTAGCACACTTAGGAGTAGCCAAAGATGAATACATAAGAGCTATTATTAGGATCTTGACTTACATGATTATTATAGCATCTAAGGTCAAGACTCCACTCACTCCTTCTCAAGAAGGCAAACCACCACCACTCCCAACCCTCCAGCTCATGTCATAATGATAATACACTAAAGTTGAAGGTACCCGTAAGAAAAGAGACTTCTCTAAAGCAAAATGTTCAAATTAGATGTGGTGAGAACTGTAGTGGGCAGTGGAAGAGCCAGAAGGCCAACCGGGGCTTGGTGGTGAATGAAAGGGAGCTGATCTGAGGGTAGTGGGACACTTGCCCCGTGAGTCAGACCAAGGGGCCCTGGTGCCTTCTAGACTCCTGCAAGTAGCTGAAGAGACAAATAATTTGAGCCAGTCAAGTAGGAGGAGCCCCTCATTGGGCTCACCCTTCCTCCAGCAGCCTGAGGTCTGATCACAGACCCAGTGAATGAGCCCCACCTGAAGCCAGTTGACCCCAGGAATGGGACAGCGCCCAGCCATGTTCTCTTGCTAGAGTTTCCAGAGTAGGTAGGCAAGAAGCAAGGGATGGATCCCAAGAAAACAGAAGCAACCTACATGTACTCTGGTCACGTTGTCTATAAATGTCTCTCATTGTCTCAATGCCCTCACAGGACAGCAAGCTGTTTGGAGAGGGAACTCTGTTCATGGAGCCCTGAGTACAAAATGCCTCTGAAGTAGATACCTCCGACTATCCACTACTTTGGATCAAATCATTGAGCCATCTTTGAAATCTTGGCAAACACACTTGTTCTATGTTCCTTTCTCAACTGTAGGTTGGAACTACCAAAATCAGAAGGCTCAGTTAAATCTGAATCTCACCAAAATAGCAAATCATATTTTTAGGATAAGAATATCACAAAAGTAGCAGGAGTTTTGCAATTACCAAAGCAAATTACTCTATTTATCTGAAATTCAAATTTAATTGGGTGGCTTATACCGTTATTTGCCAAATCCTTCAACATTAGCTAGAGAAATGCAGAAAAGACGCATCTGTGGATCACAGTGGTGTCTCTGCATTCGCATATATGTGCTGAGCTCACCTACTTGTCAGTTTCACCAGGTGAAGACTTCAGGAGTGTCACAAAGTATGATAAGAAACTTACGGCTGATAAAGACTAGCAAGTCCTCTGACATTTCTCAGTCTTTATAGGAATCCAGCTGGCATAGGAAGAACTTCAGAGACTCTCAATGGGCTGTTCACCCCACATGCAAAGTGTAGAAAAGCCCTAGTCTGTTAGCTTCTCAACGGGTGAACTCTCCATTACCTCAAACCTCCAAGTTTTCCCTTCTAAGGATCACTAGTGCCAGACAGAGCTGAGACTTCTGTGGCCACTATTAAAAGCTTTGGAGCAGCTACTCATAGGATATATTTGCATTAGCTGGAATATCATCT
Source organism: Petromus typicus (assembly GCA_004026965.1). Classification (NCBI taxonomy): domain Eukaryota; kingdom Metazoa; phylum Chordata; class Mammalia; order Rodentia; family Petromuridae; genus Petromus; species Petromus typicus. The sequence continues at coordinate 19,843 of PVIR01028319.1, read as the reverse complement.
CTAATAAGCAAATAAAAGATCAACATAGAGTCTGCTTTTTAAAATGTTGAAATCCAAATAAGCAGCACACAAGTTTCTTGCTACTGGTATAAAATGCCAAAGCACTCCAGGGCTGGAGGGCCCTAACTGATCACAGTCCTATGTGCATTAATATATTAGGGACTGAGTGAAAAATGGGCTTGCGAGAGCCCAATGTCTTCTTATTGTGCTTGAAAACACTTACATTTGTTTTCTATTTTTTGTGTCAGTAACCTAAGGGCATCTCTATATATCTATCCGTTTTCAAAAGAAACAGTTCCTCCTGAGTAATGCTTACCTATTAAATATTTTAGGCTCTATTCTTTTACCTTGATTCCTACTTTAGTTTCTTTCCAACTCTTTGTGAAATTCTCCACTCAAAGAAGAAACCAATGCTCTATTTTGCTGAGTTGCCAGCACTGGACTATAAGGGTAGAACACGGCCTATGTGTTGCCTCCCTATTCTTGCTTATAACCGACCATAATTCAAAAAACAAATAAATCTTTATCATTGTTCATTGTTTCAAATTATGGGTGAAGTGAATTAAGGACAACTTGAATACTGGTATCTACACCATTTCCAAGCAAAGATGTGTATGTGTGCAGGGGATATCCAACATATGTGTTCATGCACATATGCTTTCTTGTCCTTTAATCATTGCTTTTTGGTCGGTGACATGGGTCTCAAAGTACCTACTGTTATGAATGTATCTGTGTTGGAAACTGAAATGTCCTCAAAGCTCAACAATATGAATTTGTCACGAAATCCCAGATTCTCTTGAGGAACAAAAGCAGATCTTAGATATATAATAGTTTCAATCTTTTTCTTGTAATCAGCTACTGGATTTCTCATTCCCACAGGGAAATAAGTCTATTTAATAATCAAAGAGGGAAATGATAATTCAACATCTTTACCTTTCTAAACTTGCAGAATATTTTCTGGCATCTTTATCCTTTTCTGTGGGTTTCTTGTCATTAACTGGGGTTATAGGTAAACAGCACTCATTACTCCTAATTTCTTATGATTAAAGTGAGCACAGTATTTAGAATTTAAACTTTTGCCCTTTTGAATGCTTCTGGTCTCTGACATGTTATTTTTATCTCCTTAGAGCATGCCTACACTTTCGTTGATCTGTGCTGAAGTAAATACAAAGGGCCATAGGGGAGGCAAGACAGAGTCTGGAGCACTGAGATATGCAGCAGGATTTCTTGATCTTGCCACCAATGACATTTTTTATTGCCCAATTATTTGTCACATGCTCAAGTTTGTGCATTGCAGTATGTTTAGCAGTATCCCTGCCACGTCCATCAGACATGGAAAACACTTCTTCCCGGTGTGACAACTATAGGCGTCTCCAGCTCGTACCACATGTATTCAGAGTTGCAAATTGCTCCTGGTTGAATGTCCTTGATACCATGGGAAAAATAAAAGACAACCAGTGTTTGTTAGGTGCACACCGAGTACCTAATAGACTCGTCAGAGGATGAGTCTGACTCTCTACCTTTTTTACTCTCTCCTCTAGGTTCTGCCACCTGAAGCCCTGACCTGTCATCCTAGCAAAGGTGCTCATCACCCCAGATTCTCTGCATCCTTTTCCTCCTGCCAGCAGACACTCAGCAAGTGATAGTCCCTCGTGGCTGATCAGTTTTGCTATCATTTTAACTCCTTCTGGGTCAAGAAAGTCTCTCGGACTTCTTAAAACATTAAAACTAAACATATGACCACAGCATTTTAAATAGGTAGAAAAGTATAAATATGCTTAGAATTTCTATTTTATTCATAAAGGAAAGTTTTACAAAATTTAAAGCTGGGACTTTCACAACGAACCACTGTAAATTTGTTGTAATCCAAGTTTTAATAGGTTTTTTAATTTCTAGAGGATGTGGCTCCATTTTAATCTTTCTTTCTCTTCCTTTTCACAATGAAGGACCCACATTAAGCAGTGGACCAAATGGAGATCAGTGTGATAGACCTTGATCACTGAAAGGTTTGCAAGAACAATATTGCAGAATATTGTGAGAACCAAGGGCAGTAGCTTTCTACTTTCTACTCACTACAAACTAAAGGCTTTTACAGTCTAAGCAATCAGCAATATGTGTTCCACAGAGCTCTAGCTTGGTCCATTGGATATCGATCAGTGTTTCTTTGAGAAAAATCTCAGAAAAGTGTTTGTGGGTAATGCCTGAAAAGAGTGATTGTAAACATGGACTTCCCTTTGGGTTGTATGTACGTTTGAGAGGAATATGTACTGTACCATGTGTCCCCCTACCTATTTAGCATTAATTCTCCATGACCATACCCTAAAATAGTTACTGCCTTGAGGAATATTTTCTAAAATATTGCACTTTTTCTCCTCTAAGGAAGTTATGTTTTGTTCTAAATGAAATCCTCTGGGGTATCTGTCCCTAACTTTTCCAACGATTCTATGGCAATTTCCTCTACTTACTCCATTTGATCAAACATTTTAAATAAGAAAACATAAATTACTTTTAGCTTAGCCATAATTTGTGGAATCTTAGGGAAAAATCAGATGCAAAGTATAGCTTATCATTTTTTGGACAGATAACATAATGTTCAAACTCCAGTCCTAAGCAAAGAAAGCTTACTGTCATCTTTCTCATGTTTACTTGACAATTTCTCCAACAGAAACACCACTGTCTACTCAGACTTCATGGTTAAATACAGTCAGTCAAAACTCCTCTTTGGATGGAGCAGATAAGCTACCAATGATATCTTGCCTCATGAAGAGATAAGGAGATTAATTTTAACACATTTAAATCATGTAATGCTCCTGCTGTTTAGATTCTATCTTCATTGACATTAATGATAAAGTCTTGTGAATGCCTGAACCTAGAATTTGGAGGTCAACACAGACATTGCTATTTGAAAGGATGCAAAGAGAATAGCTACCTTTCAGCTGCCCAGGCATTTATTATTTAGCCTGCATAAGCAAGAATCATACCAGGTCGACAACACTGACACTTCTGTGAACAGAGCTTCACATTATAGAGGAATATATGCTGTAGTGACCCCTGGGCCACTCACTCAGGTCAATAGCTTCCTCTTCCCTGGTGGAAGGAGGGTACAGGAGGTGGGAAATATTATTTCTTAATGGCAGGAAAAGGCTGTTTTAATAATGATAATAATAAAACTCAACTTTGTTGGTCTAGGTCCATGTGTTTTTACCTCATAATTAAAGCCAGATAGATGTCTGCTCAGTTTGGAAGGAACATGTGCATAGGCAAGGTGGTAATTAATGAAAGTAGATTATATGCCTGAGCAAATTATTATTTGATATAGGAATTGGACAACTTCTATGGTATTTCTTTGTGATCAGGCATTGTAATGTATTCAATGCATAATTTAAATTTCTCATGATTTTAATCCTCTTTAGTCTTCTCCTAGCTAGGGTGATTTCATGTTGATCCAGTTACATAAATGATGAAAAAACAGATGCAAAACGTTAAGCAGTCTTTAAGATGAAAGCGCCAGCAAGTGGCTAAGATTTGAATCCAGGAGGCATAACTTTGAAATGCATGCCCTTAAATACTACTTCACTCCACTAAGTAATTACGTATTATTCATAAATGCAATGGCCATGTTAGAATGGAGTAGAATGGCTTTGTTCTCTAGTGGCTAAATCCATGAAAAATAAAAGAAAGTAAAGTCTATTTGTAAGAAACATACAGAGCACATAATAATACACAAAAAGAGATATGACCAGTAAAACTTGAACTGATTTTCAAATAAAGATTTATCACATCTTTTCTCTGGTATGAGAAAATGAAGATGTAAATGAGTCCTAGCATTGTATGTTATATATTGTGAAATAGAAAATGCTCAATGTAAAATAAGGTGAAAGGGGACAATGTTGAGATTGTAACACAAAAGTAAGGAAACAAATTTTATATATATGGGGGGGTGGTAGGGTGGGTGGGGCTATGGGAAAAAATGAGAATTAAGTTGTGTCTTATACTGGTACAAATCCCCATTATGGAGTGCTATCATGATGTGTATATTTAATGTACCAATAAAGATAATTTAAAAAAAAGATTAAGTGAGGGAAGGCATTATGGTGAGGGCATTTAAAAATGGCAATCCTCAGTTCTAGACCTCACTTTCCACTAGCCAACTCATTTTCATGCTGCAGATTAGCAATCACAATAATAACAATGCAATAATAGCTAAATGTGTTCCGATTGCTGCCCACAATTCTTGGGCTACTCTGTGTAGAATAACTATAAAAGCAATGTAATATTTAAGGGTGATCTATATTGCAATTTAAATTTTTAATTTATGAAAGAAACTCTTATATCTAATGAGCAAATATTTGGTTTCCTTGCAATTTGATGTCAACTTTTAATTCTTCATCCATTTATGATTCTCTTTCCTTCAAATGTGCTTCTATTATTGTTTCTTTATGTCAGAGCAAGCAGGTCTCATTCTTTCATTCATCAGTTCCTTTCTTGACTCTAATTCTTTCTTTAAGAAAGAAGCCCATATTATTTCTCCTCTCTTCCACTTGTGTGAACCTCTGAATGGAATTGTATGTAATCACTGTCTCTGTGTCTTAATTTTTCTTTCATTCCTTAAAGTTCTACAATCATATTTCTTCATTCCAAGGAAATACTTTTTCTTTCTCTCTTTCATTATTTCTTTTCTCTCTTTCATTTTCTTTCTTTCTTCATTCCTCTCTTTCTTTCTTTTTTCTGTATTAGAGATCTAACTCAGGACATTCAGCATGCCAGGCAGGAGCAGCGCCACTGAGATACATTCCCAGCAATGAAATCATTTTGTCCAAAGGTGACCAATGGCTTTCTAATCAATATATCAATAAATTTCTTATCATTTTCAACTCTACTTTTCTTCTTGTTTTGGGAAACTATTTTTCCTTTTTATTTGTCTTACTTTTTTGACTCCTCTGTCTCCATATGATACACTGTCCTAGGAATATGTACACTGTACACTGTTGTAAGCCTTAAACAACACTTCTAAAATCTATACCCCAGTTCAAATCTCTGCCAGTGTGCCATACTATACTTCAATGTTATTTATCTGCTGCATATACACAAATAGGCATTGGACAAATCTTTTTCTTCCCTTTGCATTTGGTTTTTCATAGTTCTATCTCTCTGGGACAACAACTAGAAATCTGGTATGTCCCCTTGATAACTACTATGTTAGTTTTTGTCATTGTGATAAAATGTCTGAGAAAAACAATTTACAGGAAGAAATACAAGATGAGATCCCAGATGTTGATTCTTTGTGCAAGTTCTCAATGTTACTGAGGTTTTGTTCATAAAGTCTTTTCCTGTGCCAAGAGAGTTCTACCTAACCTATCTTCCAGCAGGTGTAGTGTTGCTGTTCTAATATTTAAATCTTTAAACCATTTCCATTTCAATTTAGTGAATTGTTAAAGAAGAGAAACCACAAACAGACAAAAGAACAACCTGTAATATGAGAAAAAATTTTATCAGCTGTTCCTCAAACAAAGGACTACTATCTAGAATACATAAAGAACTTTAAAAAGTCAGACTCTGTAAATTTGAAGACCAGTTCAAAAATGGACCTCTGAAATGAACAGACATTTTTTAGATGAAGAAGTAAAAGCAGCAAAGAAACATATGAAGAAACTGTCAACATCACTTGTCATCTAAGAGATACAGATGAAAACCATAGTGATATTCCATCTCATTCCAGAAAAAATGGCTACTATCAAGAAATCAACCAACAACAAATGTTAGCGAGGCTGTGGGGAGAAAGAAACCCTTCTCCACTGTTGGTGGGAATGTAGAGTGGTGCAACCACTGTGGAGATCAGTGTAAATATTTCTCAGTAAAGTAGGATTAGAGATTCATTTGATCCTGCTATTTCCCTACTAAGTAGATACACCAAAGAAGCAAAAACATCACACTACATATGTGCACCCATGTTTATTGCAACAGTTTGTAATACCTAAATCTTAGAAACAACCAGAAAGTTGAACCTGAAACTATACTATAAAGCCACTGGGATAAAAACTGCATAGTACTGGCAAAGTAACAGACCCGAGGATCAACGGAGTAGACTAGAAGATCCAGAAACTACTCCAGATACACTGAGCCACCTCATCTTTGACAAAGGAGCCAATAATCCTCAATGGAGGAAAGATAGCCTCTTTAACAAATGGTGCTGGAAAAACTGGGCTTTTAACTTGCCAAAGGCTAAAACTAGATCTAACTCTTTCACCGTGTACCAAGCTAAAATCAAAGTGGATAAGAGACCTAAATATTAAAACAGACACTCTAAACCTACTGCAAAACAGCTTAGGTAAAATTCTTGAAGACACTGGCTTAGGGAAAGACTTCTTGAACAAAACCTCTATAGCACAGGAATTGGCTGAAGAAAACAACAAATGGGACCTCATTCTTTTAAAAAGCTTCTGCACAGCAAAGGAAACCACCAACAGTGCAAACAGGCAACCAACAATGTGGGAAAAAATCTTTACCAGCTGTTCCTCAGACAAAGGGCTACTATCTAGAATATATAAAGAGCTCAAAAAAAAAATCAGCCCACCCAAATTTAATGACCCAGTTCAAAAATGGACATCTGAAATGAACAGATATTTTTCAGAGGAAGGAGAGCAGCTAAGAAGCATATGAAGAAATGCTCAACATCATTAGTCATTCAAAAGATGCAAAGGAAAACAACACTGAGATTTCATCTCACTCCACATAGAATGGCTGCCATTTCAGAATTAGCCAGCAGAAAATGTTGGCGAGGCTGCGGAGAAGAAGGAACCCTTCTCCACTATTGGTGGGACTGTAGACTCGTACAACCCCTGTGGAGATCAGTTTGGAGAATCCTCAAAAAGCTAGGATTGATGGTCCCATTTGACCCGGCCATTGCCCTGCTAGGTATATACACACAAGAATTAAAAGACTCATATCACAGTGACATATGTACACCCATGTTTGTAGCAGCCCAGTTTGTGATTGCTACATCTTGGAAACAACCCAAATGTCCATCCACTGGAGACTGGATAAAAAAGCTGTGGTTCTTCTACAGAATGGAGTATTACTCTGCCATAAAAAATGATAAGTTTGAATCATTTCTACTTAAACGGACATACCTTGAGGATATCCTCATAAGTGAAATAAATAGATCACAGATAGGTAAATATCGCATCTTTTCTCTGGTGTGAGAAAATGAAGATGTAAATGAATTATAGAATTGTATAAACTGTGAAATAGAAAATACTCGAAGTACGGTGAAGGAGGAAAAATAATGAGATTATAACAAAAAAGAAAAGAAAAAATTTTATGTATATACAGGGTGGTAGGGTGGGTAGGGCTATGGGAAAAAATGAGAATTAAGTTGTGTCTTATGCTCGTACAAATGCCCATTACGGAGTGCGATCACGATGCGTATATATAATGTACCAATAAAGATTTCAATTAAAAAAAACAGAAAGAAAGAAACAATCGGAAAGTCCATCAACTGGAGACTGGATAAAGAAGATGTGAGGTCTTTTTAAATAATATAGATTATTAGTCAGCCATAATGAGTGATAAATTAGAGACATTTACAGCTAAATGGATTCATATTGAGGCCATACTCATAAGTGAAATAATTTGAACACATATATATATAAACACCATATCATTTCTCTAGTGTGATAAATTGAAAGTGTAAATGAGATCCAAAATGTACAACAGGTATTGTGAAAAGGTAAGTAAATCCTCAAAGGGGAAGGGAGAGCAAAAGTTCCATGAATTACACATAATAGGGAAACTATGGTATTCTAATATACAACTTATGTTTTTCTATGTTTAGCAAGAAAATTCTTATTTCAGCTGCTAAGCGTGTCTAAACACCTCTGCAGACTCACACCCACAAAAATGCCAACAGAGAGGGCTCGATACAATTTGTATTTCTTACTCCCACGTAGAGAGCCCAGTTACTATTTTCCCTGTAGATTTTATGTCAACAAGTAAAACAAAAACCATGCACCATTCTGCTTTGCTTTTTACTCTCTTGGAATTCCCCCCAGGGGGTTTTAATCCTAATTACAATGGCAAAGGGATTAACTAAACATGCACCAACGAATGGGCCCATTAGCTTCGTGGAAACTCCATGTGCTGAGTGAGGGGAATGGGTAGATGACTGGAAATGACACAGCCTTATTTTCTTTGCTTATTGAAATCCATGAATCATAAAATTCTGGTAGCCGGTGCAGTACAATAGCTCAGCAGGTGGCAAAGAGAGCCTGATCTCAGGGAGAAGGCAGAGAGACAATGATCCAGAAAGGACTGAGGAAAAGCTACAGAACCTAAAGGCATAACTCACTTCCCTCAGCTACATTCCATCTCCTAAGTTTCCTTTACCTCCCAATAATGCCATCAAATCATAATTCTATCTATTAATGAACCTACTAATGAAGTCAACACCCTATAACCCAGTCACCTAATGATAAGTAGTGTGAATAAGAAGAAAAAGCTGACCATATTGATACTCACTTTAATCATTTTTTATATCTAATTCCTGGATCACAGGATATACTTGATAAATGTAAATGTATTTTATTGGCTTCACTGAAGCAAGAAGTATCATATACAGAAAAAAAAATGAATGAAGTATCTAGAGTCTATAGAAAGAGCCTTCAGGAGAAGCAACTAACCAAACAAATAAATATCCCCACTGTCCTTAGGATGTTGCATTCGTTACAAGAGTTCGTTGCATTCATTACAACAAGAAATGTTGTGTAGACTTGAGGGGTGCAAATCAGGATTGGAAAATTTCCTAACCTCAGGAAGCATTATTGTGCTGTATGAGCCATTTTAAAATATACTTTTATATGCCTTAAAATATACCTTTATGTGATCATTCTTCTTTGTCATGGAATAACCAATACACATTTTACAAGATGAATTTTTTTACAAGTAGACTTTGGGATCTAAAGATAGACTACAATAAAGAACATAATTATTTAACTTCACAGATCTTGTGTTATTGTAATATTTGAATTTGGCCACAGAAATCTTTGAGAATCTCCATCAACTGAAAATATTTTAAGGAGAAAGATGGAAGGAACTGACAGATTATTGTCAAGTGCAATATAAAGGAAAGAAAAGCTCTTTGAAGACAACCACCAAACCAGCTTTAAGAAAAGATAGTGTTTTTTTTCCTAAGCTATGCAGACATTTTGAACTTACTTCAAAGAGCACAACAGTTCAGTCTGTGCAGAGGCTAAAATATCAGCAGCTCTGAATGACAATAAAGGAACAATTGGGAAGGGCATTAAAATGGGAACCACTTGAAGCAAGTGGCAAAGGGAAATCAATCAGCATTATTTTTGCTTCTCCTGGAGAGCTAGCAAGGCCATGCATACACGATGGCAAAATTTCACCTTTGAAAAATCTCACTCTAATTACCTGTCTAATGGCATCGTGTAACTCCCATTCGAGGAAAGGGCATCATCACCTCTGGATGTCAGGTCCTACATTTCATGATGACTGTTAATCACTGTAATAGCTGTGATACCACTGTGCACCTGTCTAGTGCTTTGCCTTTTCTGCTGCACATTCCTAGACATGACATCACAGAGAAGCCGTAGGGCAGAGTGGGAGAATGATATAGCATGCAGAAGGCTTTGAGTTCAATGCCATCTTTGCCATATAACCTTCAGGAACCCTCAGCAAACTGCCTGATGTGCTTATAGCTTTCTAAATAAAAAATGAAAATAAGGATATGAATGTTAATGAGCTCTGGTGAAGATTCTATATAAGGAAGGTCCCATTGGGTACCTGTGACATAAAAACTCAGTCAAGAATGACTATTAGTATTACTAGCATCATCAGAAGATCAAAGTTAACTCCAAACAGAGCATGTAGAAGATGCTCAGAAATAAAAACAAGAAAACAGAGAAGGAAACAATAGCTGACTAAGGTAACATAGCTTGCTAATAAAAATGTTAGACTTCCATGACTGAACCTTGAGTTCCTACTTAATCCACTGGTTTTGCTTTGGTTTTGATTTTTGCTTCCTGGTACTGGGTTGAATCCAGGACTTTTGCACCAAGCAATAGCCCCATCCCTTTTTAATTTTTTTTATTTTGAGATAAGGTCTCACTAAGTCACCAAGTCAAAGGTGTGATTTTCCTACTTCAGTCTCCCAGAATGCTGGGATTACAGGCTACCACTACACTCACTCATAAACTAGTATCATTACTGGTGATTGAAACAAGGACCTTCACATTGCATTACATCTGCAGTTCCTTCCTCATAGGAGACTGGTTCACCCTAAGTTGCTAAATTGTCTAAGGAGGGATCGAACTTGCAATCCTCCCAGAGTAAACCAGTATCTTAAGCATCAAAATATTGACAGTAAAATAGTTCTTTTTTATTGAAAAATCGGTACATTTTATATATATATATCATGATGACACTCAACATTGACAATTTGTAGTAGTATATGACATGACTTGATTCTCATTTTTGCCCATTCCCCTAACCACCCTACAAACCCTACCCCTATATACATAAGCTTTGTTTCCATTTTTTATTACCATGACAATTTTTTCTTTCCTCTTATTACTTACCCCTACCCCATTTCCCTTTGAATAGTCTCTATTGTATAATATCTAACATACATTTTAGAACTCATTTATATTTTCAGTTTCTCATATCAAAAAAAAGATACTGTATGTACACATCTGTGACCGATTTATTTCAATTATGAGGATGTCCTGAAGTTATGTCCATTTGAGTATGAATGACTCAAACTTGTCATTCTTCATAGCAGAGTAATACTCCATCTAAAGAAAAACTACATCTTCTTTATACAGTCTCCATTTGATGGACATTTGGGTTGTTTTTAAGATTTAGCAACAATAAAATAGTTCTTAAAAGAAAATAGAAAAGCATTTAATTGACATTTCATCTACAATATTAGTCCATTTCATTGTATTAGCATACAATATATTCCAGTGATGACCCTAGGTAAATACATTTCCTGTATCTGTACAATTCTGATGCACACCAAATCATAAACCAAAAAAAAAAAAATGGAAGAGAGAGTCAGCTTAAGTTTAAGCCCTTGATTCATGTGGAGAATGGTTGTCCAAGAAAAATTAGAGCAAGTTATATTATTTGCCATGGATGACAAGTCAAATTAAACCATTGAGTATGTCCTGGAAACCCATGTCTTGAGAAGTCTCAGATTTCACGCAGCATTTTCCTTCAGTTAAGTAACATTTTATGTTGTCTAATAATGTCAGTACTTTGCATAACTGAAATTACAAACAGAAACAATATGGTCGAGTGAGAGATTGGGAGGAAGCAACTGAGGATCTTGTGAGATTATCCATTTAGGTAACATGCAGATTCAATCATTACTTTGTAATCTGATAGATCTTTTGGGCTTGTAGAAGAAAAGATCTTATAAGCACTATGATTGATGCTTTATGTTCGGGGAAAGTGCGTCAATAAAGGTCACTGTGACAATATAATTTATTTAAATACAATGCGACTGCAATCAGTTTTTACATCCCAGAATAAATGGCAGGTATTTTGTATTTGTCTTTGAGTTCCTCACAGAAACTTTGCTTAAATATTTCACTATGGAGATGAAGGGAGGCAACTTATTTTCCTCTCTTTATCATCTCTAACTGATAAGAAAAGGCAGGGACCCGCAAAAGTATTCAACTAGTTAATAAAATAGTAATTGACTAAGTGCTTGTTGGATGGGTCAAAAGTGGAGACAGTGCACAACCAATGCACTGCTTAATGAAAATGGGGCTGGCTGAGCATAATAAAAGTCTGCCATGTGGAGAGAAATTAATGCTGGAAAGACATATGCATTCATTATTATACTACAGAATTAAAGCGTATTAAAAGTAGGCCAAACAGGCCTTTGCCTGAAGTTAATCTACAGAAGGCATTGTGACCAGCACAATAGTTTTACAAAACATTCTAAAAATCATTGTTTCCCAAAAGAGAACAAACTGGTTGAATATTTTGTATAATATGACATATAAAATATAAATATTTTAATTTTTCATAAATTGTGTTTTATTCCATATAGATACCTAAAATAGCCCTCAAAAGTCTCTCGTGTTCAGAGGTGGCACCTTTTGAGGGTGACTGGATCATCAAGGGTCAATATTCCATAAATTAATACACTGATGAGATCACAGCTGACTGTGCTATGAGGAGACAAGACCGAGTCGGTCATTGGAGATGTAATCTGAAGATGCGCTCCTGTTCCCAGCTCCTCGCTTCGCCTTCTCGCTCTCCTCCCTGCCCGCGATGGCTTGAGCAGCTCTCTTCCGCCATGCCATGCCACCATGTGGTTTCTGCGTTGGAACCAGCTGCCTGTGGACTGCATCCTCTGAAACCATAAATCAAAATATATATCTCCTTCTTTAAATTACAAGTGTTTTGCCCCATTGAGGGAAGGTGTCTAATACAGACAAGGACGATGAAGTATTTTGAAAACTTACACTTACAGAAGATTTTTTAAAATTCCTTGCTTTATTGCGCAGGCGAGGTCCTCCACATACTGATAGGTAGTGAGAGAAAACATTACTTTCTTCCTGAAAGTTTTTGTATAAATATTTTGTTTATACACATGGTCTTTTCAAGATATCTTTTGTCCTTGAATGAACTTCAGTAATTTGCATCTTTCAAAGAATTTCTCCATTCCATCTAAGTTTATAGTCATGAGGGTGTTCATAATATTTCTTTACGATCCCTTTAGTGTCTGTAGTGATACAGCATCTTCTGTATATGAACATCTCTTAACTTTTATTATTTCCTTTCACTACTTAATTTGGGATTTATTTTTCTCTTCTTTTTCTAATTTCATACACTGGAATGAGTGGACATTGACAAGACCTGGTTTTATTTTCCTACCTGAGCATTTAGTTCTATAGACCTCCTCTCAACATACTACCTTAGTCTTTTCGCCTAAATAAGGATGCTATGTTTACATAATTCTTCAATTCAAAATACTCTCCACATTAACTTATTTTTTAATTATTCTTTGCCTGTGTGCTTAGAATACTGCTTTTCAAATAGGTATGAGCTTTTAAAGTGACGTTTTTTGTGGTACCAGAGATTGAACTTGGGTCCTTGTGCTTGCAAGGTAGGCTCAGTACCACTGGAGCTAATAAAGTAGCTCTGATACTGAAAAATCATTTCCATTGTGACCAGAGAATATACTTTCTATGGCTTACTCCATTTCTACTTTTGAAGCCTATTCAAAAAATGAAACACTGTCTTTTTTGGTCAGTGTTCCATGTTCACTTAAAAAGAATATATATCCTTCTATTATTGGCTAGAGTTGTCCATAACTGTCAAATAGTTTGAGCTGATAAATGGTATTGTTTAAGTTTACATATTTGATTTTCCATCTGCTAATTTTATCAATATTTGAAACCCAGATATTGAAATTTCTATTACCATTATTTCCCATAACAACTGTCATCTTTTGCTTCATGTGTTTTGAGGATCTATCACTGTCTGTAAATACATTATTTCTTCTAATGATTTGTTCCTCTGTCATTATTAAATGATCTTCATTATCTCTGATAACACTATTTTCTCTGAAATATATTTTTGGTTAGTTTTAGCATGATGTATCTTCCCTTTCAAACTATTTGTTTCTACATTTTTACTTTAAATCTACTTTTACTTACCATGAGTTTCTTATTGATAGCACAGAGTTGCCTTTTTTTCTTTTAAATCCATCTAATAATCACTGTCCTTTGTAAACACAGGAGGTAGGCATACTTCAAATCAAATCAGTTTACATTTATTGTGTTTATTAGCATGGTTTGGTTTTAATCAACCTTCTTCCTCTTTATTTTCTGTTGGCTCCATTATCTTCCTCCCCTTTATCTCTCTTATTTTAAAATTTTTAAGATTCAATTTTAACACTTTTGTTGTTTCAGAAGCTAAACTGTTTGGTTTTCATATGTTAGTGGTTTCTTTAGGATTTATACTTTCGATCTTTAACTTTTCAGTCTTTCTTCCTTTGAGGATTTTGAGTTTTTACAATCATATAGTTTACTCCAATGTATGTTATACAGCGGGTAGTGCCTTTTTTGCATTGAAACTTATTAAATTATTGTCTATAGCCATACCACCCTGAATGCATCTGATCTTTTCTGAAATTTATTGTTACCTTTTACTAGAATAAGATGATAATAACAATTTTTTATTTTTAAACATATAATTACTATTGCCACTTGAAGGACTTGCTATAATAATTTTTGGTACTGACAAACTTGGGACTATGTACTTGCGAGACAGGTGCTGGAGCCACTAAGCTGAATCCCCAAGCCAGGTCATATGGTCTTTTTAAGGTCATTCTACTGTGTGAAGTTTTATCTTATATTTAATTTTGAAAATTACTTTTCAGAGTAAGAACTCTAACAAAGCTTTAATTCCTTTCTTCCTTTCATTATTTTAAATACTTTACTGTCTTTTACTTTGCCTTTTCCCAACAACCAAAAAAATTCTTTCTACTATATTGCTGTTTCTCTGCATACGGTTTTTCTTTGGGAGGGGATGGTTTTTGTGTTTTTATTTTGCTTTTACTTTTTTGGTTTGTTTATATATATATACTGCTTTGTTTTTGTATTACTGGGGATTGAACCCAGAAACATTCTCCAGCTTTTCATTACTTTATTTTTTAGATGAAATTTTATTAAGCTGGTCAGCCTGGCCTCAAAGTTGTGATCTTCTTGTCTTCATCTTCCAGGTAGCTGGAATTGTAGATGTGTGACACCACATTCAGCATTTCTTTTCTGAGACTTCTGTGTTTTTCTACTTGGTCATGGATGTTAAACAATTTCACTATCACTGACTGGTATAGTAGTTTTCATATTCCTTCTACTTCAGCTTCTGGGTACTATAGCTTTAAAACTTCTATCAAGTTTGGGAAAATGATGGCTTTTATTTCTTCAAAAAAAAGTTCTAGCCCTTCTTACTAGAAATTCAAAAATTCTATGTATGTGTGACTGAATTTTTCCCATAGCTCAATTATGTTACTCTTCTTTTCTTTTTCTTTAGTTTTTTAGGTTTTATTTTATAGTTTATATTGCTATGTCTGAGTCCACTAATATATTTTCTTTCACAATTTCTACTCTTCTCTTACTCTCTTTTGTTTATTTCAAACATTGTAATTTTCATCTCTGTTTTGTGTTTTCTATATCATCCATGTATTTTCTTAAAATGCTAATCTTCCCTCTAGTGTCTTGAACATTTGGAATGTAGTTATAGCAACTGTTTTATTGTCCTTGCCACTAATTATGTCCTCAACCACTAATTATGAACAGAATTTTCCCGTTAACTTTAATTGGATGCCAATCATGGTGAAATTTACTTCAGTGGATGCAGGATGTATTCTGTGCCCTACAAATATCCTAAAGGTTTATTCTGAGACACAGTTAAATTAGTTGGGAACCTTCTGCTCCTTTTAGAACTTGCCATAGCACAATTTCATCATGCTAAGAAAAAAACAGATGAACAATAAGTGTCTATCAAGTTGGAAGTCTTGGAAAGTTTCATATACTGTGAAGCACAAGGATAAACTCTACAAAGTTTTTGGAACTGGCGACATGAGTAAAGTTTTAGCGATTCAATGATTAGGACCATACTGGGATATGCTTTCTAAAGCAAAGGATAAGTTACTGCATCTTGCTTCTTAGTCCACAGGAAGAATATAAAAGTCTCATCCAAACATAAAAGTCTAAGTATGGACCAGCACATGAAGGGTCTAGGCCTGGTACAAATGTACCTGCCCTTCAGGATACTCAGCCAGGACAGTATACATGGCCACAAGTTACCTTAATGACAAGTCCCAAAGTGACCAAGTTACAATGAAGATCCCTAAGATTCTAGAGTAACTTCATACCATCTGAAGAAATGTAAGCTGTTAGAAAAAAACTATAAATCCTGGCATCCTACTGGACCCCAGCCAAGGTCCTAAACCCCCCAGAATCATTCCAGTAGCTCTGTTGCTGACCAATAGCCACATGGGGTTTCCTTAGGAACAACTGCTTCTTTTCTCTTTTTTTTTTTAAAGTCAGAGCCTCACACAAACAGTCAAGTGCTCTGCCCTTGAGCTATATCCCACTCATCTCTTTCTGTTTACATTTGAGTCAGAGTCTCTCTAAATGGCCCAGGCTGGCATGAAACTTCAAACCTCCTGCCTCAGCCTCCTGTGTATTTGGAATTACAGTCTGGCACCTGCATTCCCAGCTGGAGCAGTTACATCTTTCAATCAGCAAGTCTTAAATGAGATAAAATAAGTTGTTTGTTAATGCCAATCAAACTATAGAAAGTGTATCTAAGATGCATGTGATTTAATCATGTGCGAGAAAAATTCTATGATGAGAACTAAATCCAAGCTCAAATTAAATTAAGCTTTCAATAAGTTTCAGTGGAAAAAGGGAAGTTTTAACATTTCGGACCAATGACGATGAAATGTGGAGCCTACACCAGCACCTACTCACCGAATCCATAGGATGAATGCTAATAGACAATTCTCAGTACTACTGATTGAAAGATTAAGAAGTTAATGCTCAAAGAAAATAATCAACTCAGTAGACACAAGACAGTGGTAAATTGGGAAGAAAACTCGGTCTGGCTTCAAACTAAAATTTTCTGTATATCACATTAGTTCATAATGACACAAAGTAAAATATAGGCTTTCACTATTAGTTGATCCTAGAGCTGATAAGATCGCATAAATCACATACAGTTTAATTTGGAAATGGGAATTGGTATTGAGCTTCACTCTCTCCCATTCTTATCCTAACCTCCATTTTCCTCCATTCATCCTAACAATGAGATTAATCTTCAACAGATAAAAAAATTCCTTTTGGGGTAAGATCATGTCTTCTTCATACATTTCCCATAGCACTTAGAGCTTGGTTATGAGTGATGGATTTAATGTAGATTTCTTGAACAAAATTAAAGATTCTAAGAGAAAAAATTGTATTTACATAATCAGATCACGAATTGAGCATTTTCTTATGAATAAGCCCCATTTATATATTTTATGATGGTAACTTAAAGTTAATTGATTTGCACAAGCTCACAGAAGCAAGAAGTGGCAGAACTACTTCCATCAGCAAAGGCTAAGCAAGTAACTAGTGGGTAAAAAAGGAGTGGGATTACAATGAAGGCCTCCATTACTAAATTCTGGACTCTTTCTAAAATACCTTTAAAAACCCACTTTAAATTACTCTTATTGGAACAGAGGTGCCATGAGAGAAGAATTTTGTTCTGTTCAGCTCTGCGCTCATTCCACACACTAGACAGTACCTGTCATTTGAATATTTGATGAATATTTGAAGAACAAATTAATGAACCATCAAATTTCAGACTATGTAAATGCCACTTTATGGTTCACAAGTTACTTAAGAATCTCACCAGATTATCTTTGATAATGACAGTGACTACTGGACTCTTGAAGTAATGTTAGAATTCTGATCAGGCATAATTCCCTTTCTCATAAAAGTACCATATGTTGAAGAAGGATTTCAGCTATGTGTGCTTTCTGATTGCATTTGATAAAGCACAAGATGACTCCTTCCTTTATAGAAAACATTTGTGTTTGGGGTGATTTTTTTTTTTTTTTTTTTTTTTGCATTTCCTTCCCTTGTTTGGATACCACACAGACACAGCCAGAGTCTATAATTGGCTTTGCTATCATGGAGCCTGCACTTACCCAATGGAACAGCAGCTTCATGAAAGCAAGATTGCTTTTCATGTTCACAGTAGTGTGTTGCATTTTCTAAAATGAGGCTCTTCCAAGCCATTATCAATGAGAAATAATAAAAGGCTAGTGGGCACCAGGTTTACATTGCTTCTTTTTCAGGCTTTTTACAAAGGCATACTTGGGAATGCTGTTTTTCAAAATCCTGTCCTGACAAGTTAAGTACTAGAAGTTCTTTGTTGAAAGAAAGATCTTTCATCCTTTTTTTTTTTTTTTTTTTTCTATTTAGGAAGGTTTCCTTCCTGAGAGATGGCTTTCTTTGGTGTGCAACATGCCTATTGTACAGCAAGCAGAAGTTCGCAGATTCTTTCATGCTCTCTTCTATGCTGAGCATAGGAAAATTGTTAGTTGTACAGACTCCTCGGGTCTGACAATAAGGTTCATTCTTCATGTTTCAGCAATATGTAGTTGTTACCCAAAAATACTTTCAACATGGATAGAACATGTAAAGGGCTACATGGAAGGCCATGAAGATGTTTCATCCTTCGTAATTAAGGTATTTGTGCACTGAAAACTACTTCCATTGCCTGTCTTCTGCATCCCAAGCCCTGTACAAACATCAAATAATTAATACTCAGAATATCCTCCATAAATTAGACACTGAAAAACATCATATTGTTAACAGCCTTAACACAAGAAATGGTAAGGTGACAGATATGTTAGTTAAATTGATTCTTGCTACAATGTATACACAGATCAAAACACTGGACTATACTCTAAAATACACACAATTGCTACGTGTCAATTCAAAAAATTTGAACAAATGAATGAAATTTTATAAAATGAAATCATTTACAAAGGTCACATACATGTCGACTTCAAACTAGTTTTTTTTTTCTTTTGCCTGCAGTCCTCACATTCTGTCAACAATAACAGAACATTCAAACTTGAGAGGTCCAAAGGTTAGACATGCACAAATAGATCCACAGCTTGCAGAGTGAATATTGTGGCTTGACATATCACAGGAAAACAATAAGGAAAATGTAAAGAGCAAATTCAGTGAACTAGATCAAATAAAGCACAGAGACAACATAGCATTTATAACATAACTATATTATAATAATATAAAGAACACTTAATAACATGTACCAGGGATTAATATTTTTGAATTTTAAAAATTGACCCTAGGATATAAACCCTGTGGTCTTAGAGGTGTATAAAACTACTTTTAAAGGTTAGGATGAGAAAAATTTTATATTCATTGGTAAGAAAGAGAAATATAAGTGAGAATGGTGTCCAAGCAACAACTACGCCCCAGTCTTCTGATTTCTAAAATAAAGAAGCATGTTCACTCGATGGTTTTCAAAGTGGATGCCTCAGGGCCCTTCTTTCTATGCAGACACCTCAGGAATCCAGAAAGAAACCAATGATTCATTTTCCTGGCCTTCCCATCCTTACCCTTCTACCTCCACCAACACACCTTCAATCACAACAGCTACATTCTCACCAGTTGCATGCATTGGATTTCTGCTCAAAATTGCATTTAAAGAAAATATTCCAGGCCAAGGATTTAGCTCAGTGGTTCCGGCTCCTGTCTTGCAAGCACAAGGGCCAGGGTTTGATCCCTGGTAACCACAAACAATACTGGGTGTGGAGACTCATGCCCAGTAGCAATCAGTACCACATACCAGTGCCGGGTGTGGTGGCTCACACCGGTAATCCCAGCACTCCGGAGGCAGAGGCAGGAGGATTGCCGTGATGTGAGTTGGAGGCTGAGCTCAGGGCCAGCCTGAACTACAAAGCGAAACCCTGTCTCAAAATAAAAAAAGATGGAAAGAAAGAAAGAAAGAAAGAAAGAAAGAAAGAAAGAAAGAAAGAAAGAAAGAAAGAAAGGAAGGAAGAAAGGAAGGAAGAAAGGGGCCGGGGATATAGCTCAGTGGTTCCGGCGCCTGTCTTGCAAGCGCAAGGACCTGGGTTCAATCCCCGGTAACCACATAACAATACTGAGTGTGGAGACTCACCCCAGCGGCAACCAGTACCACATACCAGTGCCGGGCGTGGTGGCTCACGCCTGTAATCCCAGCACTCGGGAGGCAGAGGCAGGAGGATTGCTGT
>PVIR01028318.1:0-22077 GCA_004026965.1 Petromus typicus | reverse complement strand
AAAATATTTATAAAATAATGAGAGGAATAAAATTAAGTGAAAAAGAAATTGACAGAGACTGATGGGAACACTGGAACTGGGATATCTTTTCACATTTGTTCACACAAAGACAAAGTTATAACTCCATCAGAATAAGTCATTGGCACTGACTATCCATGGGAAAATGTGTGCACTTGGACAAGTCAGATCCTTTTAATCAATGAAAATTTCCAGAAAGTATGCCATCTATAAACTTAGCAACTAAATCAGTAGCTGGGAGGGAGATGAACATCTTAGTCATAAAGAGGGGGATCCAGGTGCTATATTACATCACCAATATGAGCTACTCTTTAGATCCCTGGGATTAATATGACTCATATAGTAAACTCATGTGGGAAAGCTCCTTCAAGTTTCTGGTTGGTATTTTTTTTTTCTGGGATACTTACAAAATGAAGATAAGTAGGGTGAATGGTAGCTTTTGCCAACATATCTGGTCTTAAGATTGAATCAGACATGCATTATCTGCTTCTCTACAACTTATTCCAGAGTTCTTTCATGCTACTTTAGCCTCTCTGCTGGTCCCAGGGAGTCCCTGTCAGTGTCACCATGTCATCACTAGATACCTAATCTCCTGGTGAACACACCATACCATGGGATATCTAAGAGGCAAGAAATGTTATAGTAGATTTCCATTGAGTGTAAATTTCCTTGTGGCTTCCAAAGTCCTTCATGATCCACCACCTAACAATCTCTGATGCTTGAGAAGTTTTACTCTGCCACTGTTTCTGATTCAGCTTAACTTCTAGACAAACAAATTTAAATTCTCTCTCCTCTTACTACATATATAATGTAGTTGTCACTTTGTATTCTGTCCCACCTCACCAAGTTTTTAAAATTTTATCATTTTTTCCTAATAAAAGGAATACAGTTCCATTGTACAAAGTGTAAAACTGCTCTAACAGGCAAGCTATTAATTATCTGTGGCTACTGAGCCTTTAATATCTAGCTTTCCTGAACTCGGATGTGCTAACTCAAAAATACACATCTTATGTTAAAGACTTAGTATAAAAAACAATGTAAACATCTCATTAATAAAATTGATATTGATTATATGCTGAATTAATATTTTGATATAGTAGGGTGAATAAAAAATGAAACTTAATTTCTTATTTTTAAAATTATACCTATTAGAAAAACATTAATTATTTACATATTTTGCTTTAGAAGGCAAAATTTTTCAAAGTGAAGAAAAATTAATATAGTCTATAATTCTATAACTTAGGAATATTTACTATTGATATTGTGGTATAGACATTTCCACTAATGTTTTGAATGTTGCTACTATACTATACACACTGCCTTAGCCCTCATGTATCATTAATATCTTTCTGTGTCATTAAAATTTCTATAACCATAATGGTATACTATATTATGTACTTAAATTTTAATTAAATTCTGTGGTTTCTAAAAATTCTTTCCATACAATCTATATTTATTGTACCATTGTGGGTTTCTTTTCACTTCCCTTACTAGACTCTGAGCTATTAGTAAAAAGAATTTGTCTTGTTTACTTGTGTACCTGAAACAATTTCAGTAAATACATATACAATGAAAGAATGAATCAAAAATCAGCGACTATACTGCAAGAATATTATGTAATTATAGTTAGATCATATATAAAATATTTTATTTTACTCCTCAATTCTGTTTTTTATGATTATGACCCCTTTCTTTTTTTTAAGATAGGGTCTCACTTTTGTAGTTTTGGCTGGCCCTGAGCTCATCCATGAACTCAGCAATCCTCCTGCCTCTGCCTCACAAGTTCTAGGATTATAGACATGAGCCACCATGCACAGGACTGTGGTATGTGGTTCTGATTGCTGGTAGGCATGAGTCTCCAAGCTTGGCAATGTTGTATGTGGTTACTGGGATTAAAACCCAGGCCCTTGCTCTTGTAAGGCAGGTGCTGGAACCAAAGAGCTAAATCCCTGGCCCTATGACCCTCTTCTTCATCAAAGAAAGTGTTGTGGTAGTTGCTGAGACAAACTTATTACTCAAAGTTAAAGGAGGAAAAGTTTATTTAGTTCACAATTTGTAGAGGTTTCAGTACATAGTTGGCTGGCTCCAAGGTAGAGTGGCATGACAGAGGGGGAATCACATAAGAAAAAGAGTTCATGGCGGGCAGAAGGCAGCAAAGCAGTGAGGTAGTTAAGAAGTGACAAGAGCGGGCTTCTTTTTGTTTTTTATATCCTATCCAGATCATGTATCCGGATAGTCGGCAGCACTCACACTTAGGGAGGAGCTACCCATTATCCACTCCTAGAACCAGGCCAAACCAATCAGTAGACTGAGTTACTAATCATATATCCTTGCTTTCAGTGTCAAACACACTGAATTCAGCCACCTCTGAAAAGCTTCATCTATGATTACATGAGGCTTTGGGACAACATCTAGACACAAGCCAAAGTAAGCATATTGCTGAAATCTATAAGCATAGGTGTCACAGTGGGTCCAGTCATTATCTGATAAAATAAATAACAATTTAATGGAAAAGTAAGTTGATGCTAAACTGAAAAGCAACACATATCACCCTATATTTGAACTGAATAATGGCATGAAATTAGGCTCAAAGTAATTTCATTGAAAGTTGAGTTCCTATAGAGATGTAAACATGAACGTAGGTAGAGCAATTAAAAAGGTCAGGTTTGGGAGGGGGACAAAAGGGGGGAAGTTTAAATAGAAAATCAAGAACCTGTATTAAGAACTTATCAAGGACAATTGACCAATGACTCACTCAGAACTGTGACTTCCATGTGTACTCCAGAGCCTGGAACTTAGTGGGGGTTATAGGACTATTCACTGCTTATTGAGTATATACATCACTTGAGGAATACTAAATGTTATGTGACCGGGATCAAATCTATCCTACCCAGTGCAAGATCTCAGAGCTTGGCTCAAAACTCAATATATAATAGGCTTTGCATATATTTGCAATAAATGAATGAATACATAAAAAGTTAAAAAGGAAAGAAAAAGGGAAGAGGAGAAGGAAGAAGTAGATGAAAGAGAAATCGAGGCATTTTGAGTTTAGCCATGAGACCATGGATTAAAATCGAGATATGAAGATGCTGTCATATAATTATTTGTATTGTGTTGATACCATAGGATTATCTCACAATGTGGTACTATGACTTGCACTCTAAAAGATAAAGTCAGTGTACCAGTTGGTTTCTTCAGGTTGATGCAGTGATATAGAATAACTACAAAAGGTCAAAACTGCACAACCTGAAAGTCAACAAAGTTGACCTTTATGCAAAATAATTACTACATGACTAAATATTTTTTTCAGAAAAGACTAGTTTTACATAAAAATTTACATCAAAGTTTATGTCAAAATTAAAGGAAATACAGCATAGAGATATTCCATACACCCTCTGTCCCCACATACACACAGCTTTCATGAATGTTAGCCACTATGAATACTAGTCTCCCAGCTTCTTTATTTGACATCAATTAAGCCCATGGTTTTGTAACTACCTGTTTTCTTTTTGATATTATAGCTGTGCAAACTAAGTGATGAAAATCAAGTTTCATGTGACGATCAGTGAGAAATAGGACTTGAACAACTTGACAAATGAACAACAACCTGAATTCCAGGACTTCCATCCAGACCAATGTCCAACCGAGCTGCACTTCTCACTGCTGAGTAATTATGATTACTTAAAGACAAAATAAAATTCTTTAAATGTATATATATTCCATTTGTAAATAGCTATTATAGCTGTTAGAACAGAAATAGTTTTTTAGTTGTTGTATCTAGCCACTAAATAATATAACTATTGTTTTTCTTTTCATAACGGGCTCTTGAAAAAAGTACTGAGAGACAAAAGAATTTGGGAACTTTCAGCTAAGTTCTTTCTCTAATATTATATTTCAGGCAAAAATCCTCAATAAATAACAGTATAAAGGCAACTTGAAAAGATTTTACTGAAGAAATGTCTTAATGATTAATGTATCTAGTAAAAAGTACCAAAAGGAGGATTTTCATATTTCCCTTTTACATCCAGATCTCCCAGATGGAATCAATCATTTTCCCTCTTGGAAATCATTTTTTTATGATTTTCTACTTTAATTTGAAACTATTTTGGTGACTGTATCATTATTTTTATAGATAGGATTTTGCTTTATTCACCTGAGTGTTTACTTGTGATTCAGCAAATGGGGAGGGAAGCCAAAGGATAACCCAGTGATCTGTGGCCTGTGAGGTAGACATTTATACCAGAAACTTTAAACAACTAATCTTCCTTTGTTACAAAGACTGACCAAGAAAACATTATGGAAAGTGAATAATCAAAGGGCTGGTCAAGATAAAATAATTTTCTTATTGCTAGACTTGTTGACTAGAAAATATTTTATGGTCTTCCTTTTGAAACTGCATGGATCCTAGGCTGTGCTGGATGGTTTCAGTAGAGTACCATCTCCTACTGGTAATAAAAATACCAGATATGCATAAGATCCACACTGTAAAACCTCAAACCTTTCCAGGCCATTCTAAACAATTCCAATAATGTTCTCAGGTCAACCAAAGGATTAATTCAGAGCTGACAAAACTAATATCCCTAGTTGTCCTTTACAAATACCCATGAGATAAGAGTGTGTGTGTTAAGATAGAGTTTTTATTATGTTGCTGTTCATCTTTCATGGCTAAAGAATAAAATGAAGGCTGATCTATTAAGATCCTCAGCTGAGACCTTACAGCAGCATGGGTCGGCTCAATGAATTCATACTCTTCTATTGTCGATGGCACTGGGCTCTGTAGCCACCAAACTCATTGCCTATTTGGAAAAAAAAAAAAAAGATCCTGATGTAGTAAGAATAATCCTGTAACAGATTAAAGGAATTTTAGCAGCATCGTTCAAAGATCACTATTCCAGAATCAGGCTCCAGGTGTTGAGAAGAGGAGGTGTCACAAGGTTTACGGAGAAGAATCTGACAGGATGCTGTATCAGTTAGCTGAGTGGTGACGTGACGGACAGGACTGCACTGGGCTTGGAGGTCAGCCTGGGGGAAGAAGGCCAAGTGTTTGAGTCTATGCTAGGGTGGAGAATTTTCAGTCACTTCTCAGAGCTAATGAGGTTCTGGTCACAGGCAGAAGGCTCCTTCTCTTGGATCTGATCAGTTCCTTAAGTTCCCTGCCTGCATTTAGCCCATTTTACATAAATGTCACTTGGAGAAGGGAGGACAGAAAAGCAGCTCTCAAATCCGAGCTTTGTTACTCGTCTTTACAGATGTGAATGAGTGGACATTTCACTAGTGCAGTGGGGAAACAGATACACTGAAAAAGCCAGAGTTTGGCTGGAGAAAGAAGGGCAGAAGAAGGAAAGGAGAGATTTATTTGGTACTACATAGCAACCAGCAAGATGTAATCAACATATTCAAAATGGAGAAAGGATGCAAAGTGAAACTGGAGCTTGCTAAATATAAATACCAGCTGCAAGCTTCAACTATGAAGTAATGAAAATAGTCCTTAATACAAAAGAGGATATTAGCCATCAAATTCTCTTTTACTACCATCATTTTTTAAAAATTCCTCTAATTTTTTTTTTAATCTGTAGTAAAGGAGGAGAAATTGGTAAATGCTCCACGTCAAGGCTTCCTCATTCTCTCAAGTACTGGGGGCTGAATACTTGGAAACATACCATGAAGAATTATCTGGATTGGTTACTGAACATCCAGATCTAATTCAGTCTGTTTGTAGAAGAATCCAGGAATAAACATTTTCATTTGACCATTCTGGAGAAACACTCTATACAATCAGTGCTCATCTTGACTATAGTCTAACACTCTGGGGGATCTAGAATGAATAGAATTCATTTGGCTGATCCAAATAAACAGGGTAATAGAGCATTATCACTCCCTACACCCTTTTCCCTTGATTGTTTCTTTCAAACAGGAATCTACAAAGGACAGCAAATAACCAGAAAGAACATTTACACCTTGTAGTGTAGACTAGACAGCTTACCGGTTATTGATTTAAGGTTAACTGTCCAATACAACTAAGACTTGAGATACACCTATGATATAGCTCATATGCCTACTGCATATATCCAACTTCAGAATTCTTGAATCCTTAAAAAGAAGTATTGGGGGCAATGAGACAGGGCCTTGCTATGTGGCCCAGGCTAGTATTGAACATGCACTCTACCTGACACAGTCTGTCAAGCTTTAATAAAAACTATACTAGGCATCTATTAGCACAAAAAGGTTTCTATCTGTTGACAGAGATAAACATAAAGACTGCTGCTATAACTAAGTAAGCCAAGTTTCAGGACTGAGTGGGATCGACGAAATAAGGGCTGAGGGAGGAAGAGACCGATCTAGCTCCAGCTTTCCTCTGGGTTTTTACCAAAACTACTCTGCTGGTTTTGCAGCTTTGCTTTTGTTCCCCCAGTCCATTTGCTATTTCTTGATCAGTTATCCTTTTAGAATGCCAGTGAGATTATGATGGTGCTTCTGGAAACATTCTTACGTGTTATTTGGAACAGCACTCAAGATTTTTGTTAGCTAAACATCTCCTCACTTTGCCGATCTTCTTGCAGCTTCCCTTTCATTGACTGTGCCCTTGTTCGCTTGCACTCATTCCTCAAATGCCGTACTGTAGGTGAAGTGAGCGCACCTTCAAAACTCACATGTTGGAACTTAAATCACGATGTGATAGTATTGAAAGGCAGTACAGTAGAGAACTCTCTAAGTCAGGGTATAGCCTCCGTGAGTGGCATTATAGGGTCTGCACAAGGCCTGGAGAGAAAACTAGCTGAGTCCTCGCACTCCCCTATCCCTCCGACCATGCTCAGCTACATCAGGCCTCTTCTCAGAAGGACACAGCAAGATGCTACCAGCTTGGGAGCCAGGACAAGCATCTCCCTGACTCTGAAGCTGCCAGTATCTCGACCTTCAACTTTTAATCTCCAGAATTGTGAGAGAAATAAATTTCTCTCACATTTCTGGTAGATTTCTATTTCTGTGGCATTTTGTTGTAGTAGCACAAACTAAGACACACAATGGAAGTTCCTCTATTTTCACGCCTTTGGAAGTGCCACTCTATGTGCCTGGAATGCTCTCCACTGGCCCCACACGACTTCTTCCTTCTTTTCCTCCAGATCTCTGTTCTACAATCACCTTTTCAAAGCCACACACATATCCAAGCACTCTCTGGTCCCCTAACCTCATTATTTTCACAGTACGTATCTCATGGAATATCAAATATAATAAAGATATATTTAATAAAATGAACAAATGAATAAACATAAATAATATACAGTGTGGTGTTAGGAAATTTGTCAATTTTACTTATTTCCAGAGCATTACAAACACGACTCAAACAGTAGTTATTCTATGTTATAATTTAACATAAAGAAATAGACAATGACTTTCTTTTACGTAGCCTACCATCCTATTTCCTAAAACATGGCTGAGACCGATTTATAGTTTTTAACAAGACTTGGCAGAAGGCCTGAGGTTAATGGAGAGCCTATGCACTTGGCTACAGAAATTACTAAACTTAGCCTCACATACTGGACCGCTTCTGTCCAACTCTCTGCTGCTCTCTGTGTGACTTGACCCACTTGACTACCTCCAAGGTATTTTCATCTCTCCAGGTTATGGCCAGATGGCCTCCTAGAAAAAAAAAAAAAAAAAAAAAGAGAAAGTTGGCTCATCAGCCCATCCCAAGTCTCCTCCAAATCCTAACTCCATTTTTAAATTAGTTTTTCCCTGGGATGACTGAAAAAGTTCCTATCGATTAATTTCAGAGAAACCCCTTCTGTTAATGTAGAAATAGAGTACAACTCCATTTCACCTGCAGAATCCTACAACACACCTTTTATCTGGATCATTGCAAACACCTATAATATAAGCCAGATTTTATAAGTCAAAAACAGTGCATGCTTTTCAGTCTTCTTTTGGTGAAGGGATGGGAATTCAGATAAATATCTGGTCTTCTTGCTCTTTCAAGCAACTATCGAAGTCACAGCCCAGGTCTATGAGAATATGAACTAATAGGCACTCAGAAGTGTAAACTTGGATTTTAGAAAACACTAAAAATATTTCTTTAAAGAAAATTAGTCACAGGAGTGACCTCACTTACGGATGTTCTTTATTAGAATCTTTATTATGTCACAAACATTAACAAAGTAAAACAATAGAAACAATAATACATGAAAATTCAGAAAGGGAATCTAGAAGTAGAGGAAGGGAGGGAGACAGAGGGTGGGAGAGGAATAGAAAGAATTAAGGTGTGTTCAATACATATACCCTCTCTCTGAGATGAATGTTAAGCATCACGTACTGCAAACATGAGGTAATCAAAAAGAAACTAACTCAGTGGTTTTCAACTTTATCAAATACTATTGATTATCTGCCTCCTTCTGCAGGCTCATATTTTGAAAGGCATCTGTCAAACAAAAATTCACTTCTTTCTCCTCCCTCTTATTTGGATTGTCTGGGTCATGTTATGAAAATGACATCATTCCATTTAAAGGCAATAAATAAATGGCTAATAGATTTTGCTAAGCAAAGCCAGTGTTTCAGGTTCAGGCACTGACTTCTCAGGCTCGTGCCCATTGCATGCCTGTGCTGCACACGGGCAGCTCTGCATTTCATGTGTCACCAGTGTGGTTCTGTGCCCATAGCTCTGAATGCCATTTTGAGAAGTTATACTTATGAGATTTCCTTTAGGAATATAGCAAGGCTGATAAAAGCTTGACTCACTTGAATACTCAAGATGCTGCTGTGTACGGACTATTGGCTCTGTTACATTCTATTTTGGTTTTATAGAGAAGCAAAATAAAATATAGGTAGTAAGGAAGTAGACCTTTTGCACATGGCAAGAAGAACAAGAAATGGGAAGAATAGGTAGTAAAGGAACAGAAAGGTGCACTAGCACCTGACTAGGACTGCAAACATGTGTTATAGATATTTTGATATAATTTGTTAAATTATTTTTTAAAATAATGCTCTAATTTTAAATTTTGTACAGAAAACTTACCATCTCAGTCTGAAGCATCTACATTCAGGTCGTCCTCATTTGCACAAAATCCCCACATTTGCATAATCAAAAAGACTCTTCTGAAAACAAAAGATAGTCTACCTGAAAGTCATTCTCCTTGTAGGGAGGGTAGGGCAATGGGAAAAATGAGAATCAAAATGTGTCACAAATAGAAAATGCTCAATGTAAAATAGGGTGAAAGGGGAAAATGTTGAGATTGTAACAAAAAAGTAAGGAAACAAATTTTATGTATATGGGGGGGTAGGGTAGGTAGGGCTATGGGAAAAAATGAGAATTAAATTGTGTCTTATACTGGTACAAATCCCCATTATGGAGTGCAATCATGATGTGTATATTTAATGTACCAATAAAGATTTTTTTAAAAATGTGTCACATACAGATACAAGTTCTCAATGTTGAATGTGATCATAGTGTATGTATAACATTTACAAAAAAAAAATTAGTGTTTTAAAAAACAAAGTCATTCTCTTTTCTACTTTAAAGACCAAAACTGCTGGTAACTTTTAAAATACAGTGTTTTATTTTCTTTGCTTTCAAAAATATTAAAACTTGGCCCAGGGATTTAGCATAATGGTGCCACACTAACTCCTGGGAAGTATATGGTTCTCAGTTCAATCCCCATTTCCAGAAAAAAAAATAAAAATAAAAAGTGTATACACTTTTATTTAGTGTATACACTGTTACCACCCATATTAGAGCTTTACTTCAGACCATTTTTCTCATTTGACAAATTTACCTGTAGCTATCACATAACTGGAATAAGGAACAATAAATTATTTTTATTGCAAAAGAATGGAAAAATAGAAAGATATAATAACTGGATTATTTCAGCAGGAATATTATTTTGTCATCTTGTTTTGGTTTTATTTTTATATTGAGACAATAATAGCAACAGGATAAATTTATTAGTGTTTAATCATTCAAGGAAATTCTTATTTGGTTACTAAAGCTAATATTACACTAGCATTTTGGAAGTGAAAGATTGATTTAGAGTTGACCTCTTTGTAACCCAGATTTGAAAGATTTATGCAATAGAAGACCAAAATATAAATATCTACTAGGGCACACCGTTATGGCTTGGATCTTAGGGTACAGTGGTTCTCACAGAGTCCCTATCTTTTTCCGGACAAGCTTTTCAAATCTGGGACAGGCTTTTGTAAATTCATGCTAAGTCATCCAGAATCGTCCACCTTTGGAAAGGGAAAATTTCCTAAAGTAATCCCCTTTCAAATGCTACAGTATTTTTTTTCTTTTTTGCACAGAAAAGCTTTTTTTAAAGAATTACCCTGGTTTTCTATCTTCCCTTATTACTATCTATTTATTCTTCAACTCAATCCTTATTTTTCAACTCCTTCTTCCTTTGAATCTCCTCTTGTTCTGATCAACAGTATGGCAGGGAGTGCAAATGGAGGGCAGGGAGTTAGAAAAAGTGAGAATCAAGGAGTGCCATGGACAGGTACAAACCTTCAGTGTTGAATGTGATCATAATGTATATATAAAGTTTATCAATAAAATCTATTTTAAAAATAATAGTGGGGTCAAATCCAGCATTTGAAGCTCTGCATATAGCTAACATGTCCTTTCAGCTAACACTGCCCATTCAAGCTACCTGTGCCTTTCAACTGTAATTGTCCCTGCAATAACTTTTCACAAATTCACTTGCTTATATTCTTGCCTGTCCATCACTCGTTCTCCATCATCAAACTGACTTTTTTTTTTTTTTTTTTTTTTTTGAGACAGGGTCTCGCTTTGTAGTTCAGGCTGGCCCTGAGCTCAGCCTCAAACTCACATCACAGCAATCCTCCTGCCTCTGCCTCCTGAGTGCTGGAATTACAAGCATGAGCCACCACGCCCACTATTGTATGTGGTTAACCAGGAATTGAACCCAGGTCCTTGTTCTTGCAAGACAGGTTCTGGAACCACTGAGCCAAATCTCCAGCCCCAAAATGACTATTTTAAATAAAGTGGCAATCTCTTTATTTGCACTTAGTTCCAAGCTCCTCTTCATTATCTTCAAGACACTGGGTGATTTTTGTTTTTTTCTAAATCTCTGTCATTCCTTTACTTCAATGATACTGGTTCTTTCAACTTTTCCCAGAGTCTCAAGCTCATTCCCTATCTTAAGGATTTCAAACTTTATTTCTTCTGTATTAAAAACTTCCAACTGTTTATACATTTGGCTCTTTTTCATCATTTAGATCTTAGTTCAGTTGTCACTTCCTCCATGAACCCTCTTTGGCCACCCTCGCTAAGGTGGAGGTTAAACATACTAATCACCTGTCATATCATCCTGCTTTGTATCTCTGTAGCATGTATGATGATCTGCCATCTTGTTTATGATCTACTTACTCTATTCCTATTCATTTTAAGCTTCATAAAGGATGTTTCTAAGAAATGATCCCTCTAGAACTTCTGTTATTTTACCTGTAGTAGTAGGTTCTGGTGGACCACAATTGAAACTCACATGACTATAGCATGACTATAGCATGTTGGGGGTGAACATCTTCTTATTGTTTATTTCTTGATTTGCATTGTTCTTTGGAAGAGATTTTTGAGAAGAGAGTTTGTGGGACAATCCAAAGAATTTAATAGCAGATGTAGAGTGGAGAGTAACACTGTAAAATATTGAAAACTGTTTCTTAGTCTCAAGCACAAGGGACAAGCCCAAGTGGAAAGAAGAAGCAAAGATAAAAGCCATGTCCACGCAGACTAATCAGACAGTGTTGGAAAAGAGGCACCTCAGGATCTTCACATACCTCTGGCTCCAGTACAGTGTGGAGCACAGGTGAGAACAGTCCCCACCACATCTTAAGGGTCTGTGGCTTTGGAGGACACGGGAAATAGTTTGTGGGTAGATGGTCAGTGTTT
The DNA here is from genome assembly GCA_004026965.1 of Petromus typicus. Taxonomy (NCBI): domain Eukaryota; kingdom Metazoa; phylum Chordata; class Mammalia; order Rodentia; family Petromuridae; genus Petromus; species Petromus typicus. The sequence goes on along the minus strand of PVIR01028318.1, from coordinate 10,163 downwards.
GGGGGCCCTACTTACTGAAGATTAGCTCTTGCTTCATGCCACCAGGCTCACAAATAGTTACAGCAGAACCAGACACTCTCTAATTCACATTCAATGGGAAGCAACAGAAAATGAGTTTCCCAGTCTACCTCATTATCTCAGACTCATCATAGACCCACCCGTGAGTTAATCACCATAGTGAAAGAAGTTGCTCTGATAATTAGCTAAGTTCTGGGTGCTCCAGGCCTAGAGGTCAGAGCTGGGCATCCTCGATCTGAGATTGAGATCACTCAGGGGTCTACTGTTCAGAAAGTTGAAGCTGTGTTTGTACAAATTCATTCATCCACATGGGCTGAGCACCCACCCTATTTGTGGGCCTTTTCTCAGTGCTAGAAACATCATAGTGGACAAACACAAAACTCCTGAAAAATACAAAATATTCCAAAGCCACGTAATGGTTCTACTGCTCTATCTTGGATAACATACCTGTTTCCTTTGAATAGATTTTGCCAGACTGATTCACACATGAAAGAGAGAAGCTGTTCAGCAGAGCTGCCCAGTCCCTTTATTTGTTCATCTCACATGATATGTCTTTTCTGATACTAAAGCTACAGCCACCAGAGCGATCACAACCTCTCCCCTGAACTCACAGGATGTCAGCCACTTAAACTGTCCATCTTTGTCCAATATTGAAGCATATACATGGAGACTGGAGGACAGTAGTGTGGATGACAGGGTCATGGCTTCCCTGAGACACTAGGGAAACTTCTCCCTTGCCCTCCTATCAGAAGAGGATTCATTGCATTTTAATATTGTAGTCTTCTCTGAATGTATCTTTTTTTTCAGGCTACAGTAGAAAAATAGAGCAAAACACAAAGAACACTGATGGGGATTGGGAGTTGATTAGAGGTGAGTGAGAGACAGAGAACTAATAAATATTTCCCTTCCAGGGCAATATAAAAACAGTTACATGAAAGATAAGTAGCTTGCTTAAGAAAACTCAAAATCAAAATGAAGTATGAGTTATTGATTTAGCAAGCAAGAAATTAACATTTTACCTTTGACTTCAGTGCTATCTAAATTTTATGGTCACTCAGTGGCCTCTTTCATGATGATGTGCCCTTTAAATACCACCCAGGACTTTCCTTTCGTATTCCTTTCTCATTCTCACTCAGTCTCCTCTCATTTTCTCTCCTTGACTTTCATTCACTTTCCTTCCAGTTTTTATTCTCTCACTCTCTTACTTCTTTTTTTCCCTCCTTTTTATATTTAGTTGTATCCTAGCAACAGCTATTTCAATTAGAAGAGATGGGAAGGGCTACCAGTGTTGCCAAGGTTACCAATATCTCTTACTGCCAATGGAGGAAGTAATCTAAAAGTTGATCACAGTGCAATCATAAGTTACCACAGATAGTTTTCTGGTCTGTACAGGAAATATCTGACTCACAAACATTTTCGCTCCAAATTTTCATAAATACCAAAGGACTTTTGCATTACAAACATTTATAGATGAGAACCATTCACAGAAGTAGCTCCTGTGTCTGCTGGACATTGTCATAGCTGTGCTCCTGAGTCCTTGAGTACATGTGACAGAAGGACGTTGCTCACTCAGAGCCCAAGATGTCCAGACCCAGAGGAAAAGGAGTGGGGATGGAGAGGGTACTGCTAGGAAGCACAGCACCACTTGCCAATAAATTCGACTTGTGAATCTTTTCTTGGAACAGAGATTGCTCACAAATTGAGGACTTACTGTATTGTCTTTCTCCTCACCATCCACAGATAAAAGATTTCCCACAACAAAAGTTTTACTAACTTATCTCACAGTTGTAGAAGTTACCATTAAGTAAGAAATTATTTCATCACCTAGATATTTATGGAGAAATTGAGACACATACAAAACTCCAATAGTGACAATAACTCAATTTTGACACCATTTCAGAGATCTGGGCTTCCATATTTTTTTGATATGCTATGGACTTCAAATAACTGTGATAGTAATTGCCCAACAGATACCACACTATCATACTCATTCAATATCATATAATTTGCCCTTTAAAATACAATAAACATATATATATATATACTTATAATATATAAGTAGTTTTATCCCTACTTCATCTTTTAAGTGCTATATTCAATTTAAAAATGTAAAAATGTCTTTAAAATTTCTGCAGTTTATCTTCACTATCATACAAAATTAAGTATTCATACAGAATCCTTTCTCTCTATCATAGAAATGCAGGTGTTAGTGCCTAGGAGCTTTGTTCAATGACTGCTTAGCATCATGTGAAGAGTACCAACACAGAAACCAGGAGAGCTAACTAAAATTAATCAGATTAAACAGTTATAATTTCCCTAACGCACCAGCACCTCACATTGGCATACCTTGTAACAAGTTGTCTTTCCTTATTTCATCCGGAAATGGCTTTGTAAGCACACATTTCCCACCTTTTGTAAGTTCTCAACTAAAAGCAAGGGAGCTGAGTACCAAGCAGCAGAGGACTGGCTCAGATCTTCAGACACTTCTTTACCTCTACTCACTGCACAGTCATTTCCTTCCACCGGAAACGGATGTCCAGTTACCTAGCTGTGGTTTCTTCCCATCTCTGTTTCCCTCACTTCCGTGCCTGAGAGCACGTCCCAAGTTAAACCAACAGCCCATGAATGCTTCTTTCGGCCTGCATGTCTGGACCGAGGAGGGGCTACAGCTTCTGTCATGGTACCTACTCCCTGCCTCCAGCTTTTACTGTTTCTTCCCTTAACCTTCCATGCCCAACATTGGTACTGATTCCTATTGTTCTACTTGCCAGTTGTTTTAGCAGCAGCCTTGCTCACACTTACTCAGCAGGTCGCTGTTTCATTACAGTCTTGAGTCTATTTCTCTTTTGTGTAGATGTGATAGACAGAGTCCACTAAGAGATGTGCCTGATTTCACCCTTACTTCCCTTCAGTGTGCTCTCTATACAGTGGCTGCTGTGACATTTTAAAACATCATAATTAAATCAAATTCATTCCCCGCATGAAGACGTCAGTGAATCCCCACCATGCACAGGTAGTCTGTACTCTGTGACTCAAGTCCTTCCTGCTCCAGCCTCCCATTTCTAACTGATCTCCAACACACTGTACAGCAGCAACAATAAGCTGTGTGGAGTTCTCGACACTGAGCAGACTGCATTTCACCTCTCTGAGTTAGCTCACCTCACCCCACTCCCACATGTAGCGCACACACTGGTCCTCCAAAGAGGACTAAATAAAGCATCTTCCACTTCAAATAAGTGTCAGCTCTTCAGGAAGCTTCTGAGTTCCTGAAGGTATATTCATTTTTAATTGCTACATTCTCAGTTTGAGCCTCACACAGAACAGAACACTTGTTGAATGAATGGCCTTTCGAGGAGTGAAAATAGCTACTACTATGCTAAAGCACTTTGACAAACTCTAAATATTATTGGCCATTTCCTTGAAAAATAAACTCATGGTGTTAAGTACTACCATCTACTTGTGCAAATTTTGTCCCAGATACTTAATGCTCAATATAAGTGATTATTTAATTTTCACAACAAAACAAGCCATTATTGTATTTTTTAAGGATGAGAAAAATCTGAAAAAAAAAATCTTTTAAAAGTGCAAAGGGCAGACAGTTAGTAAAAGGTGCATATGGAATTTGAATCAGTTGATAGCTGTCTTCATTCTACACACTGTACTCTCTCCTTTACTGCAAAGTGTCTGTACCATACTGTGAAGAACACCAGTACCACGTCATGCGAGCAAAGCCCTCGCTCCACTGTGATTCCCAGCTGATCAGCACAAATCATGTTGGCTCCACACTACATTCACAGAAACTCAGCAGCACAATCAATATTTTATACCCTCATCTGTTTCCAGCTCTTTAAGAAAAAGGCATGCGGTTCGAGGGTACCTAATTTGAAGAGATGGTAAAACTAGAGTCTCAGGTATTTACACAGGACAAATCCAGTCTTAATATACACAATAAAACACACATGGGCCATTGGCTCCCGGCAAGAGCTGCTGCTACAGCTGCGTTCCTGTGAGCGTCTTCTTCAGTTCTCCTTAGGACTCCGCACAGCTCTGATCGCATGCGGATCACACACACAGGGCCAGATCCAGGCAATTAACATCGTGATTTGTTTTTGCTTCCACCAGAACTTGATAACTCAATGATAACAGTAGTTAATGTGGCATTTTATAACCAACAATGAATTACCCAGGGTTAGCGACTAACAATAAATTAGTACAGTTTATACTTGTTACCAAAAAAAATTTTTTAAAAAGAAAAAGAGAGAAAAGGCCTACAAATTCCTTTCTAGCATGAAAAGGAAAAGTTTGAATGAGGTGACACACAGTCACGGAATGGATCACTCGGGAAGACAGATTTGTCTTCTGTTTGTGCTCGCCCGGATCTATAGCTCAGTTCCGGAGCTTCCTTTCCTGCCGAGCGACGTGACAACACCCACATCTCTCCCCGATACCTTCCCTCTCCAATTAAGGGAGCAACTGAACCTGCTTTTGCCGTATTTTTCCTGATTTTGGTACCAAAAATCCTTCACCCCCACTTCTGCTTCCATTCATGTTAACAACTGTGCTGAGCCGCACAGCCGCTCCCCAAGATGTCTGCACCCCAAGGGCCAGAAAGTGGGACTATTTTACGTTAAAAGGCCATCTTTGGCAAACACAGTCAAGTAAAGGGGCTGAGATATAATCTAAAAATTAAACTGGGCTACCCAGACACATTCTACCTGATTACACAGGTCCTTACAGTAGGAGGATCTTTCCTGGCTGTGGTCAGAGACATGAGACTACGAAAGAGGCCCTCAAAATTTTATCATTGCTCGCTTTAAAAATGGAGCATAGTGGCCTTCAGACACCAGAAAGGCAAAGAAATAGATTGTCTCCTAGGATCTCTAGAAAGAAAGAAACACATTCCCGCTGACCCTTTGGTTTTAGCCTAGAGAGATGTGAATTGGAGTTTTGACCTACAGAACTATAAGATCACAAATAGTGTAGGCTATTTTAATCTAAATTTATACCAGTTTATCATTATATCAACAGAAAATAAATCCAACCACTAACTCATTCTGGCTTTCCCTTAACTGCATCCTCATATCCTGACAGACCCTGTTGGTCACCATAACTCTTGATCATATTTCCTTGCATGATTTCCAGAATTTCCCACTGGTATCTAACAATACTTCTGCTAATTGGCTACTCAAACAATTTCCTAAAGGCTGGTTTTCAAGGATTTGGGAACATCTGAATCCTCTGGAAAGCTTATTAAAACAGATTGCTAGGCCTGCTCCAAAATTTGTAATTCAAAAGATCAGAAAATGGGCCCAAGATCTGATCTGTGAACCAGACATTTGAACTGAGACAAAAAAAAAAATCTGGGACCTCGAATAGAATTTTATTTGTTCATAGACATCCCAAGCATAGAAAGAAATAAGGTGTGTTCTGGGCCAATTCTGAGATCTTATCTGAACTATAATAATATAACTCTGAAGTCTCCTTCCTGATATGCTAGAGCACTTGAGGGAAAACACTGTGAGGTACCAATAAGTGTTCTAATTCTGTTGCTGCATTTTGTAAACTTTTGGGCCCTGGTCAAGCAAGGTATTATTTCAAGATTAATTGAATTGAATCTAATGCACATAAAATAGTTAACATGGTGTCTGACATGACACATGCTCACTAAGTGATAGCAATGCAAGAAGCTTTTCTCCAATATCATTCATAGAGCTCATACATCCTGATAATGTAGATGGGAAAGGTAAACATTTGCCTTCCAATCTTGATATAAGAATTAAAGGCTTGGTTCTACTACTCAAGCTTAGTTCTATTCCCATTATATTTTAACAGTATTAATTTATTGAGTTGACCTAATTTATTTTTTAAAAATACTCATATATATAAACATCTTTTAAGCATGTCTCATGTACAAATAGTAACATTATATGCTATCATTCCTTCTACATTTTGTACTCATTCATTCATTCAATTATTTATTCAACAAATATATATTAAGGACCTATGCAGTGATCCAGACCTCGTTATAAGATTTGCGATAAGAGCTGACATGAAAGCAGAAAAGATCCCTGTTTTCACAAAACTTGTGTTCTAGAAAAGTTAAACAGTAAATAAAATGAGAGTAGAAAGGTGGAAACTGACAAGTTTATTAAACAGAATCATCAAGACAAAATAAAACTGGTGAGGTTGCTCTATAATACACATGCAGTCAGAGATAGACTCTCTAATAAACTGAAATGAGCTGGAGTCTGAATAGTTAAGCAGAAGTTCCTGCAAACAAAAATATCTGTGTAGGATAAGAAGGAATGAGCTCAGTGTACCAGAGTTACTGGTAAGTCAAAGAAATATCGCTGGATCATAGACACCAATAAGAAGAATGCAAGATGAAAGAGTCCTACGATTCTACAAAGTTGTACATCTAAGATTGGCTTGGATTCGCTTCTGGCCCAGCAGGAAACCTATGAGACAGAAAAATAAAACTAATTTTATAGTATATTTTTCATGCATGATCAGTTCTTCAAGTTTGTTATTCTGAAGAGCAGCATGGTTTCTGTTTGACGTAGGTGTTTGTTATTATTACCAATTCCACAGCCCCTTTTCTCTTTTTTCTTAGAATTGTTCTACATCCACTTTTGCCCTTACTTCATTCGAGTGAGATTCTATCAGTATGTTCTTATAAACCCAGGGAGGGTTGATAAGTTAGACTGAACTACAGGCTGAGGATTTAGCTCAGTGGTACTTCCTTTATGTTTCATTCCAAGACCCTGGGTTTGACACCAGGCCACAAATCATTGTCAATGTTGTCATCGTCATAACCATCATCATCACTATCATCATCACCATCATCCTCATCCTCATTACCATCTAAGCAAGATGAATCAAAAATTCTTTCCAGGATTTTTATAACCAAAATTTATAGGAAAGAGCTCATTTTCTTTTCATAAATGATTGAATTTTAAGGATGAAATTCTGAGGCAGCATATAGCCATGGATTCAGCCTCAAAAAAGAGTAAGTCTCAATTAGAGGGTAGAAGGAGGAGAAGTAACAACAAGAAATAGAAGACAGAAAGAGAGAGACAGACCTGAGATCTTAATATTCCCAGGTCAAGGCCTTCTGGATCAACTCTACATCCACAGTTTTCTTCATGGAGCAGCAATAACAACAAAAGCTATGTGGTTGAGATAGCTTTGGTGAGACTGCTTTCATGTTACCCAGGGTTCTGTTACATGGCCAGTGACCCTAATAAACCTGAGTGTCTCTCATTTTCCATCGTCCCTCTTGGTTATTGAATACAGTCTCCTCAGACTTCCAGTCTCTGTTTATAGAGCCTTGTTCTCTCAGTCTTAGGAATGATTATGGCTTAGTCATTGAATATACATGTCAAAGAAACATATGTGGCTAAACTTCAGTTTACCTCTGACTATCTGGCCTGAGTCAAATTACTTAACCAATTGAAGTCCCACATCTTGTACATATAAAGAAATGGGAGTTATATAAATGCTTACCCACAAGGAAGGACTTTACAATCCTCCTAAATCAAGAGGGGTTTGAATGAGATCAGGAAAGTTAGTCACTTAGCACTACTGTGCCTATACACAAGCCAGTCTCCTGTGAATGGTGGCTTTTGTTATATAATTTAGTATTTCAATGCTGTCAGTCCACTCAAACTTCATTTTGGAATTTGCTGTCTGCTAATAGCCAAATGCAATCAAGTTGTGCCATGTTCTCCCCACACACCATTGCTGCTCCACTGACTGTTTTCTCAGCCTCTAATACATGAAAGAAACTTGGGTCAATGTGTCTATGATGATCTAAATAAAACTAGGACATGTGACCTCAGTGTTTGTTTTGAATTATGCTCACTGTGATTTACTGTGTCACTGCTATGACACGGAGAGTATAAGGTTGGCTCTACCCAGTTTTCTAAGCTGATCTTTTTTTTTTTTTTTCCTTAACTCAACTCTGAAGTCATTCTACTACTGGGCATATTGACAAGATAATATATGCAAAGCATTTGGTTTCCTTGGAAGACAGATAGGAGCAAAATACAAAATAGGATTAATTATTGATTATCTGTGGAAATGAGAAATGGGGAAGTAAAAATACATATTTCTCCTTTGGCACATTTTACATCTGCTCTATATTACAGTTATTTTCTCAACCAGACTATCGCCTCCTCATGAACAGGGGCTTTGTCTTACGAATTTCTGCACCTCCCCTAATTCCTGGCAAACAAGTCTTCTAAAAGATGTCAAGTAAATGAATGTTGAATGAGTTATCAGAATGCATGGTTAATTATCAAACAACATTCATCTCTGTGTGGAATAAAGAATGAAGGAGAATGAAGACAGTGTGATTTTTATAAAACAAGAACAGAATTTGGGCCCCAAATGAGTACTGTTATTGATTAGTTTTGTAAACTCATGGTAAGGCCAATGCATTTGATAAACATTTGAATACAAATAACAAGAGCCTCCATGTTCACTTGATATTATTAATAATGCCTGGAGCCAATGAACAAGTGATAGTAGAAATATCACTAGTAGTTACTAGTAGAACTTAATGCTTGAGGTCATTCTCTAGGTACTTCTCTGTTTATCTCTAGTGGTCCAGGTTCTCCCTCTGGACTGTCTGTTGCAGATGTTCACTTTAAACATTTTAGAATATACTGTTGGCATGATGAGTGGCCAATATCACTTCATAAGTTGTTTTCCTTTACTTTTAAAAAAACTATGATTAAAGCAACATCAGAGGCTAAATAATTAAAAAAGAATTTACACCTACTATACTACAGCTAAGCATATCTTCTACTTTGGTCAAGCATTCAAGATGGTTGCTGCTTTCCCTTGGCTATTCCTTACATAGAGTCTTTCTGAAATTGAGTTGGTGTTGTTGTGGGCACTGTTTTCCATCAAAGACCCTTGGTGCAACATGGCAGACATTTTTCAAATATATTGCTCAGGTAAAAAAAAATGCATAGGAACAAATTAATTTGTAGGTCTAACTCAAGAAATGGGAGTGACAGCACAGATAATTCAGCCATAAATTCCTCACTACACACCACAAACTTCAAGTCATCCAAATATTTTTGCTTTGACTTATGGAGGGAGCATTGTTGCCGCCTCTGTCTTCAGTGATGAATGTTCTTTACAACCATCAAATCATATAAATCTTTACCTGAGTTTAATTTCTAGGAACTCTTGCTGGGCCTCAGGTGGACACTTCATGACCTAGGTAGGTAAGTGGGGAAAAGAGCTTTCAGCAACTTTGTCTCAAAGGATAGCTCCTGAAAAATAATCATGTCAGTGGAAGGTCAACATTTCCACCAGAGTATTTTTCCTCTAACTCATTATGATAAAAAGAATTCACTGTTTTCAGCCTTGAATCGACACAGAAAGCCTCCTACTACAATCTTAACCTCCCCTACCCCCAGGTATTAGGTAGGTTTCAGGAGAAGAAGGTGCAAGATTATTATATAAATAAAATACTTTCATAGTAGACTCTTTCTGGGTGAAATTGGAAAGAAATCTTAGATTCCTGTCTCTAGATCAATTCTCCAGAAGTTTATCTCCTGTGAATAAACAACTGAGTAACTGCCCAGCAAAAATAGTTTACTTGCTGCTTAGTTTTTATTTTGTCTTCCTGACATATTTCATGAAATGTTCTATTCACCCCGTAGGACTCTTCGGATCATGGCACAAGGGGTCCAGTCTTAGCAGTCACGCCCTTCCAGTTTTGTCTCTTCCATTTCCCAGGCTCCTGTGGTTCTGTTGCTGTTCTCTGGACACCCAATCACTAAGTGTCTACCTGCCTGCTATGGTCTATCCATTTACTTAGGCTATTTATCCTTTAAAATCTTTTTTCTTATGTCTGTTTCTTGGTCTCTGACTATTTTCCAAGCAGAAAAGACATTGAACTGATAAATCAGGCCATTACTCCTTGCAAGGGGGGTTTCATAATTTAATGAATAGATTTTGTAGAATTAGCTTCTGAATACTAAAAGTATAGATAGTTCTTTTTTGTACATCTTTGTACTATATCATGTTTGTATTCCTTGTGTGGAGTTTTTACATGTATGTAACATATCTCAATTCATTTTTATTCCTTTTTCCCTTGACAAAGGAAAAGAATCAAGAAATGAAGG